>PVHP010011802.1:0-37460 GCA_004024765.1 Zapus hudsonius
GCCACATGGCACCCCTGAGCTGGGGCAAGCTGGAGGTGGGGCTGCCATGTCAGCCCTGCAGAGCACATTACACTTCAGTAATGACCAATGATATTTGAAGGCGTCTCTGTCTCCAGCAAATCCATCAAATAAATTACTGCAGAGCACGAATGACATCAGACTGCTGAACACCTTCCCAGAAACCACCCTGACTGAAAAAGCACATAGCCCTAAGCATAGGTGGCTTTCTATAGTACAAAGGAAACATGATGATATCCTCACTCTCAGAAGTGTGGAGGAGGGAAGGGAGGTCAAATATCCTAAAAACAGCCATCCTCCTATATCTACATGCCTCGAGGGCCTGGTCAGGGTACTGCTGGGAGAAGTCCTTCTGGAACATGATCTCAGGACCCACAGAAGGGAAGACTGCTATAGCCATCCCGTGTGACTATTCTGGAGGAATGAAAAGACCCCTATTCATCCCATAACCAACAAAAGTCTTGTTTGGTGTTCAGAATCCCATCTATTTTCTCATTTGCTGAAACAGAACTCATGAGTCTCTGCAACTTTTGTCTGCCCACACACAATGGGAACTGGGCAGGTCCGCCATGTTGGGCCTGCTGAATCATCTCAACTTCCTGTTCACTATCTTGAAAAGTACAGTCATTTTGGAATGCTCCTGGAATGGATTCACTGCCGCCAATGAGCCACCTTGTGTCCCTCCACTGACAATTGAGAAATATGATGAAATCCTTGAATTTGTACCCTCAGGCTACTTTGTAAACGATTGCCAGAGACTTCTGAGATTCTCAGTGTGGGTGGGAATGAGATTATGATAGGATTTATCAGGAGAGCATAATGTTCATGTTCAGATTGGGAAAGACTCTATCTACGTTGGGATGCCTACGTACACAGCATAGATCCTAGGGAGACTATGGTAGGATTTGGGAATAATTTCAAGGTGGCCTTGTGCAATCTGTGGGCTCTACATCCACAGATCGAAAATATTTCAGGGAAAATGTCTTCTATACCAAACATATACAGATGTTTTTCTAATCATTATTCTCTAATATAGTAAAATAATCGTTTATATAACATCAACATCATATTCTTTTTTAAATATTTTATTTATTTATTCATTTGTAAGCAGAGAGAGAGAGAGAGAGAGAGAGAGAGAGAGAGAGAGAAGAGAGACAGAGAGCATACACCAGGGCCTTCAGCTTCTGCAAGGAACTCCATGCACCACTTTGTGCATCTGGCTTTATATGGGCACTGAGGACTCGAACCCAGGTTGTTAGGCTTTGCAGACAAGCACCTTAACCCCTGAGCCATCTCTCCAGCCCCAACATCATATTCTTATAAGTAATCTGGAGGTAACTGAATTCTGTAGGTGTATGTAGATTATATGTAAATATTGTCCTTTTGTACAGTGGACTTGTGCATTTGTCTATTTTACCATCCACATGGAGTCCTCAAACCAGACCCCACAAATACTGAAGGATGACACTTGGGAACACTCCACAAAAATAATTCAAAAGGGTAATTATTGATGCTTGTTATGATTTGGGTTTCAAATCTCCCCTCAGAGCTCATGGGCTGAAGGCTTAGTTGGTGTTTAGAGATAGACCTTGGATGATGACTGGATCATGTCTCTACTTCATGAACAAATTAATTCATTTATAGGTCTATAACTTAATGGGCTATTTAGAGATGAAAGAAAGTTTAAGAGGCCAGACCTAGTTGAAGGAAGTAGGTTTTGTGGGGGCTTACCTTTGAAGGATTTATTTTGCCCAAAGACCTCGAGTTTCACTTTCTGCTTCCCAGCTGCCATGAGGTGAGCAGCTTGCCTCTGCCACATCCATCTACCAAGATGTTCTTCCTTACAACAGGCCTAAAAGCTGTCATGCCAGGTGCCAAGAACAGAAGCCTACAAAACTGTGAGCCAAAAATAAACCTTTCTTTATAAGCTGATAACCTCAAGTATCCTCCACAGCAATAAAAAGTTGACTAACACAGCCACTGACCTTATGGTGTAGTCCCCATGAGGGGGTTTCAAAGTGCACTCCAGCTCTCTCAAGGCCTTTGAAAATATGAAGATCTTATTGTTTATCACAGAGCCTGGGAAAGGGAAAGATAAACACACCACAGCCCTACAAGTTCAGAATCACGAGGCTCCACCACAGTCTCGCTGTACGGTTTAAGATTCACCCCAACCAGACCTCAGAGTGTGTGTGCCTCACCACACTCATGTATACACTTGCAGACTTGCAGAAACTCCCTGGATATTTCAAGACATCACACCACATAAAGCCTGAGCAATTTGCTCCAGATGTCTTTGGGATGAACTTGGAATTGGAGGCCCTGAGTCTCAACTTTTCCACTGATGAGTCATATCGCTCCTTGATGAGGACAGCACCATCTCCTCCCAAAATGCTTTGTTTTGCAATCAGTAGCTTAGTGATACTGAGCCTCCCAAATGGTTCTGAGCAATCAATGAGAAAGCATCCATGGAAAAGCTTGGAAACTGTAAGGTACGCACAGCTGTGTTCTCCCTGCATGTCCTGTACATGGACTGTGCTTCAATTGATAGGACCCAGCTTAACGCTCTTCCCCTGAGAGTTCTGAAGGAACCAAACAAAGCCTGAGATAAAAGGGGGGAAAAAAGCAGAAATTCTTGTCCTACCCTCTTTCACATTTCACTATTTTGTTCATTGTGTATTTATTGTAGTAATTGTTTCTAAAATATGTCATGAGAATATGATTTACTTTGATCAAATCACTGAGATTTTTGGTGCCTCTTTGAATTTTGCCCTGATTGCTCAACTTTGCCTCAGCCCTGGGCCCTACACTTTGGCTGGGGCTTCCTGATCCTCAGCCCAAACCTTCCATACCTTCTGTTTTCTAGGGAGAGATGGCCCACTAGATGGGCTGCCTTCTGATGATCTCTGTGCTTGAAGGAACTCATCAAGCTGCTGGTGGGCCTCCAGTGAACCACTTGAACTCAACTCTCCCTTAAATTGTCTCATCTACCCCCAAAGAACCAATGCTTTCAACTAGATTTCAGCCTGCTTGCTGGTTTCTGAGCTTTTAGCTATGAGAGAAAAGTAACATATTGACATAAGCAAGTTCTTTACAAGGCCACATATTGGGACGTGCAATAGGTCTTCCATTGTGTTTCTCCTGTCCTAGAAATCAGTTCCGGACAGCTGTTCTACACATGCTGTAGTGTGTTACATGGCTTTATTACCTGGATCTCCACAAACACTGTTCTAATATCCTGAGGATACAAGCAAGCCGTAGAGGCATTAAAACCAGGTAACTTCTCTGAGCCTCTTAGTCCTGAATGAATGAGGGCATGGTAGTTTGTGACCTCAGTCAGAATTTTTTTTTGGTGAATGAATGAGGACAAGGTAGTTTGAATGAAGCAAGGTAGTTTGTGACCTCAGTTATAATTTTTAAGGTGGAAAAATGTGGATCATTGCATCAATGCTTCTACAAAGTGCATCTTTTGGCTCAGTATTTCCGCTACTTATTTGCTTTGACTTATTTTTATTAAGAAACAACTTCTACTGAGCACCAATCAATGCTAACCCCTGATCATGCTCATCTGTTCCACAGGTGAGTCCCAGAGGCACGAGGATCAGGCACTGGGCTGGTGATGAGGAAGCTGGGATAGAAAGCTGGCCACTTGGCTTCGGACTTTGTCAGTCAACCTCTTTTGCCTCCTGGACACTAACCAAGTAGGGAAACTGAGGTTCAACCTTACCTGAGAGCTATGAGATTTTACCCATTTAAACTTGAGAAATTGAGACTCCAAAAAGTAAGTAACTGGGTCACATCTAACCTTTTTTTGACTGAGTGAAATTCAGGGAAAATAGATGTGGTCCAATACCCTTACTTCCACCTACAAAGCAAGCCACCTGTTCAGATAAGGATCTCATCAAAGAACCCTCGAAATGGATTTGCTTTTGAAAAGCCAGATCTTAAAGAAGCATTTATGAATACTTGCCAATGCCTATGTGAGATTAGATGAGAAAGGTCAAAGGACTCATTGAGCAATAGGGTACTCGTGCGTCCCCACTGTAAGCCAAGCTGGTAAGCTGAAATAAAACCTCCGCTGACCTGGGTGGACTGGCCATGTTCACTCCATGAATAAATGTGTGGTGCTCACTTCATCTAACCATTCAATTCATTCTGACAACGTCAGAAATCACAGAAGCCAGGCAGCTTTCTACTGAGCCCCAACTTCTGGGCAAGAGCTGTTGTACTCTAGTAACCCAACTGCTGTTTATGCCTCCCTCCCTCCCCAGTGACACCTAGCCCCAAAAGACAGCACCCTGCACCCTGCACACCATGTTGGGAGATCATTCTTCCTGATGCTTGCTGTTCTGCAAGATGAATGAGGTTTGCCTCATTTTAATAAATGGTAAAAACCGTTTCATTCTCAGTAAATGTTTTGTGGAACACTTTCAAATCACTCCCTAGTCATCCGAAGCTCCTGGTGAGAGGAAAGCAACCACTTAGGAAATCTGTGCCATCTCTTTCAGAGCCTTTGGGCTCCATTTGGGCTGAGTCTGTGTGATAGGAATCGTGTAGGGAAGCAAAAAGGCTCTTAGGATGAGCAGGTAGGCAAGTAGCACTCATGGCCCCACTCTTGTTTTTAATACTGTTCCCCTGTGTCTAGTTCTAGTTTAGCCACCTCAGCTCCATTACTTTTGAAATGGGATATTTTTTAAAAAATAGTAATATTTCCCAAAGCCAGTGTCGACTGAGTGTCAAACAATGAGCTTTGATGACACATCTCATCTCTCCTCTCAAGCACAGATGACATTATTTTCATTGCATCTTCTAGGTAAGAAAACAGTCACAAGGATGTGACTGCCTCAGAGATGTCATATAACTAGCAAATCGCAAAATGACATGTCATGCCCAAACTTCCCAAATGGAAGTTTGTTTGCATCTAATGATCTTTTAATGTCAGTTGCCCAGATGTATCATTATCACCTCATTTAAAGCAAAATGGTCCTGATCAAATATTGAATGGTATAGTTGGCAGAAAACTAGGGTAGGGGAGAGGAGGAGAAGAGGGAAAAAGACAGAGAAAGAAAGAGAGATTATTTTTAAAAGCTGAGTGAATGTGCAGCCTATAAAGTGAATTTTAAAATCCCTTCCCACCCATTGGATGAGGCTGAGTGAGCTTCCAATTCATGAGCCATTAGAGCTAGAAGCTTATTTTACACATGAGGCAATGGAGGAACAGATAAGTGAAGTAACATGTTCAAGGTTATCATAATCATAAACATT
The DNA here is from genome assembly GCA_004024765.1 of Zapus hudsonius. Taxonomy (NCBI): domain Eukaryota; kingdom Metazoa; phylum Chordata; class Mammalia; order Rodentia; family Dipodidae; genus Zapus; species Zapus hudsonius. Next base: position 5,284 of record PVHP010011802.1, read on the forward strand.
TGGATTATTTCCCTAGAGAGTTCTTTTCACTTCTTAATGACACACTTTGGGATATATACAGACCAAATTTTAATACAAAATAAAATATTTTACTGTAGTTCTTTTCTTTATGTGTACACCACTACTCATTGGTGGTCTGTGCATCCTCCATGTTAGCAGATGGAAGTTCTAGAACACTAACAGATTAGCACAAATGATGTCAGCATGATTATTCTGAAAATCATCAAAACCTTCCTGTTTCCAAAACCAAAATGTTAATGTGCCATTTTCATTCTCAGGAGGACAACTGCTCTGGGTAGCTTAGTGCTGATGTCTTACTTCAATGGTCATGTGTCTCAGGAAGAACTATCCATAGTGGATGGGGGAGCTAGTTATTAATACGTTTGTACCATTTCTGGTTAATGTTTATTTCTCCAGGGTTGGATGACCCTGCCCCAATTTGTCATCCAGAAATGAGTCAATGACTATGAAGGCCATCTACACTCCTGTTATTTGTAGCTGGACTAGTGAGATGAGGCAATGAAAAGACCTCCAAGAAATTCCTTTTAGTCTTATTGGAAAGGTGTTTTGCTATATTTTAAATTGAATCTACTATGACTTACCATGAAGCAAACATTTCAATAGTGTTATTGCTGTTGGAGACGGGTCCATTCATATGTTTTTCCATTCAGCAGTTATTGACTACTGTGCCATACAGCATAGAGATAGATAAACACACAAAGGTCATAGTTTGCTGACTTCATAAACACACAATTTTAATAAAGCTGTGTTAATGCAACTATCTCTGAAGTCTAACTACCAGGACTCAACTTCCATTCCATATTTCACTATCTGTGTGACATGAAATGTTCATTAACTTCTGAAATCCTTATGTCACCAAATATAAAGCAAGAGTAATGATAATAACATTTAGCTAAGTTATTGGGTTGATTAAATGAGATCATGTATAAATGCTTAACAAAGAATGTGGAAAGCACTCAAAATATTATCTATTATAATAGTGATGTATACTCCTATGATAATTGTTTTAATAAAAATATGAAGAGAGAGGGGAACCTAACTATAGCTGGAATTGATGAATAAAACTACAGTTGAGTTGGAGTGGAGTAGATGAATCAAAACCACATAAAGTAGATATGAATCAATGGGCATACAGGTAGGTATGAATCAATGGGCAGATTTGGTTTGGGATGTTGGGATGGAGACATAGGAATGGACTTTTTCAGGTGTTCAGTGGAGTGAATCCAAAAGCAGAGACAGTGGAAACCTCAACCATCCCAGGCAAAACTTCCAACCATTTGGACCAGAGGATGGAACAGAGCAGGAGACAAAGAAGGTGGATCTGAAAAGACATTCTTTTTAAGGCTTTGCATGTCCTTCAAGGACTTTAATCAGGGGGTGACATAACAAAATGGTGCAAGTCTCATCCTAGTCACAGTGGGGACCAGAGTGGCTCAGAAGAAATGAGGAGCAGACTGATGCAGTGATGGAATGATGGAATCTAAACATAGGCAAGAGCAATGGGGGCAAAGAGAAGGGAATATACTGGGAAGGCATTCAAGAACAAGGGTGTGTGTAAGGAACAAGGAACTGGCTGTGAAGACCAAAGCCAGGAGCTGTGGAAAGTCACTCTCCAATTCAGGCTGAATGAACAGGAGAACCAGAATAGAGGGGAATATAGCACATTCAGACTGGGGCATATAGAGTTTGGGGCTCTTTATAAGATTTTCTGGGAGTCAGCCTGGCAGGTATTTGGCTGGAAAAATCTGGCACTTAGCATCAGAGGATATTAAAGTCATGGAGAACATCCAAGAAATTATTTTATGTGTTGAAACATTTGATTTAAGGTCATGTACTAAATCCATTTTTGTTATTATTGTTGTTAAAGGTGAGAACGCTAGAGACAGATATATGGATCTTCTAGAAGATCAGTTTTAGATTTTATTAGAATAAATGACCCACTTTGATGAAGAGAACACCAACTCCTAAGGTCTATTGGAATTCAAAGGCTAGAAGTCTCTTGTCCCAAAACACCACTGTGAGGCTGGTCTTGCCTTTTGATCACATTATACCTGTGGCTTTAAAACCTCCTTTGTGGGTGTCTAGAATAAAGCTGAAAATGAAAGCCCATTACCTGAATCACCATACAACCCAGAGCATGCAATGACGACTCCATGGGAAAAAAAAACAAGTAAAGACACTATCTACATTTACCTACTCTGATCCCAATTGGCAGCAAACAGTAGAAGTATCTTCCTGCCATAGTGGTCACGGTTTTCCAGCACTCCAGGGAACCCATCGATCAGAGCCCTCTTAATGCCAGGATCATCTGCCTTGAAGTTTTTGAACATGTCCAAGTTCAGCTGGCGGTACTGAAAATACTGGGCCAGGAGTCTGAAGGCATCCGCTTGGTGAAACTTCCTGGCTCGGAGAAATCGCAGGATGAAGGCATCATCTGTACGTAAAAATCCAATGTCAGGCCTGGTGATGATCATGTCTCTGACCTGCTGAATATCCTGATGCAAAACATCTGGGTTTTCATTCAGTTCCAGGCGCGCTTTCTCTATAGTATCTGGACTGAGTCCAGCCTGCAAATGCGTCATCTTGGCTGAATCTCCTTCCTGAGTGCTTAATGTCTGATGCTTTGGAAGAAGAGACACTGGTCCCATTCACGTGACTGTATGCTGATAACAAGGCCCATACAGTGGTTTTCCTGCTGCAAGACTGCCACCGGAACAGACAAGCACAGGGTCTTCTTTCTGTCCCTGGAAAACAGCAGGACATTCAGGCCCTACATGGTGGTGGCCATCCAAAAGAGACGCAAAACCGAGGCCATTGCTGACTGAAAAACAAATGCACACAAGAGAAACAGAACAGAGATGATGCAAAGACAATCTGGACAAATTAACGGTCTCCTAAATAGAAAAGCAGAGCACACTCTCAACTCTGTCTGATAAGTGGGTATCCCAGAGGTAAATGGTAAATAAGCCTTTAAATGGGCTCTTTGGCCTTATTATTGACAAGTTAAATGCTTAATTTGCAAATACTTGAAATATGTTGACAAACATTTCAGCTCCAGTAACTCCTTACCATAATGGTGTATGACTACATTACAGAACGCTCCTTTTCTTACTGACCCTAGGAAACACAAAAGGAGAGAAAGCTCCTTCTCTGTTACAGATGTTTTATGGGGTTCTTCAGAGGCTTAGCTACGTCAGGGAAGTTATGGCTGCTATGCAATTTATTGCTTCCCATTAGCTTCATTTCTCAAAGAAACATGCATGTCTCATAGAAATCCCTCTCTTTTGTAAGTCATCCGTTTGCACCTTACCAGTACAAAGAGACTGCCAAGGTCAGTCTTACCTAAGTGTCTACTCAGAAAAGCCCTCCAATGATGGGATGGATTGTGAGGGACAGGCTTAGGGTTGGAAGCTTGACGTTGAATAATCAAATTCAAAGAACAAGGAGAAAGAAGCACAAACACAGGCTTTGCTGTGCTGCCTCTGCAAGGAGGCCAAGGGCAACCGTGACTCTTGATCTGCTCTCTAGCCCTTTGGACTTGGAAGTGATTTGATTGCTATGAGGTGCTGGTTTATGTATGAAAGGAACCAGGTGCCTCCATCATCATCCTCTGATTTCTCCACCTCTATGGTAGACACGTGTAGAGAGATGACCATATTATTTGCATCTTTCTGGCTTTATGTATAAACACTTTGACACTGGCAAGAGACCTGTTTTGTTCTATTCTGTGGGTTTCCAAAATCAAATGATATTCCACAGATAATATACTTAGAGGCATGTATTTTTTCTGAACTTTCTTAGTGAACAATATCTGCAGAAGGAGGAAGACTATTTACTCCCAGGCTTATCATTATTGGCAATGGCTGTTTATACAAAAAAAAATTAAAGAATGCAAGGAGTCCTCTGCTCAGGTTAGGACTATGTATTTGTGATTTGTGATTGGAGCAAGTTGAAGGACACATTTTCAATGTAAAAGAAGAAATAAAAAAATCAAAAAGTACACATTTTCAATGTGAGATAGGAAATAAAAAACAAACTAATTTATAAATATTTTCTTTATAAAATAATATCATCTAGCTCATCATATGTGAAATAAGAAACAGACTACTGTTTTCCAGTCATTTTAAAGACATAAAGTAGTCAAGGACAATAGATAGAGCTATAAACTTCCAGGGATTGAAAGAAACTTCAAATTCTCTCTGGTTCAATATTCACCCAGTATTGAAATTCCTTCTTCAATAGTCTCCCCACATTCTTTCAGAAAGCCTCCTCATCTGATGTTTTCCTCCTCCAATTCATCCCTACACCCACTGTGATCTATCTTTGACAGCACCCTTACCAACCAGAGACAGAGGTATAATTTATTATCCAAATGTAGGCTCAAACGAGCACTAATAATGATGCTGGAACAGCAACCATAAGCTGGGACAGTTCCAAGTAAATCCCAACAGATGGTCACCCTGCTAGTGAATGACATTTTTGTTGCTATATCCAGTAGACAAATTTCAGAAGCCAGTCGGTGGGACCTCAATCAGTATCTGACATTGACTGCTTTGTCCTTCAGTCTACTTACTCGTCTCTGCCTTCCTTTCTCTGACTTCACACATGCTGCATTTCCCCCTGGCTTTTTGTCCTTTCCTATTCAGCCTGCTTGATCTGTGCTGGCCTCTCAGATGCAAGAGATGGCCAAGATCCTCTCCCATGAGTTGGTTATCTGCTTGCGACCAACTTCGGTTCACAGCTCCATCCTAGCTACCCGCTTAGTATCTCTGTAGTTCCACAGATACTACACACACATGCTCAACACTGAACTGAGCAGAGTTCTCTTCCTCACTTTGCTCCCCCACCTTTGTCTCTTAGTGAATGACATCATCTTTCATGCAGTTTCTGAGAACCTCAAGAGTCTACTATTATTCCTTCCTCTTCCTCACTGCGCACTCCCTGGTGATCAGGGTTCTCAGATCTGCCCAGTCTCCCCAGCCCCTTGATGCCTGCCTTTGCTCACACCATCATCGTTTGTTCAGTCCTGCAAGAAGCTCTCTATCACCAGTCCATTCTCTGTATTTCAGTTTCCTCTGGGTACCATTGAAATCTGCTCCTGTCACTCCTTGATTAACATCCATCACTAACTTCCAACTCTTCTAGGAAAAAGCATAAAACCCTAGTGCAACTGTCAAAAGCCTTCCTTGAGCTGTGCAGACACACTGAGTCACAAAAGCCGTCTCTTCTCTCCTACAAGTGCCTTAGTAAAACCTGTGTTCACTACCTATAGTGACCAAAGATTCTCCTTGTTCTTCAGGACTCAATCTGAAAGTCACTTTTCCCAGAAAACCCATCCGTTGAGATCCCCACATACTCAACCACACCTGGTTTTAGTGCCATTTCCTTTCTACTTATTCAGAACACCATGTGGAAAAGGGCACCTAAGGATTCTGTGAATTCCCAGCATATGTTGCGGAAAGAGGATCGTCAGTTGTGTGAGCAGAGCAAGGGCTTGTGTCCACCGCCATGTCCTCAGCGCTTAGGATGTGCCATACAAGCATCAATAGAAAGAACGCTGTTTGTATGACAAAGATGTTTCAACTATATTTGGGTGCCTCTCGGGCTGAGACTGTTTTTCCTTGAATAAAGCCTTGAAGCTGACTTTGTATTTCCTCCTACATCTACAAAGCAGTTTCCCATTGGAGAATATCCCTTAAACACAATGTATTTCAGATCCTTGTGGCTCTGAAGCACTCTGGGTAATGTTCACAGCTCCAAGCCAAGGAGCACAGAGCTAAGAGCACAAGGCATAGCAGCAGCTCATTCCCTAAAGAAGATTTAAAGCTGCTTGGAGCAAGTTCCTTACCTCACAGCTCAGGGAACTCAACAATGTTTCTCAGATAAATTACTGTGAGTTCAAGGGGAGAGTTGAGGTTGCATTTTTCATGGTCTGCTTCCACACATAGCGATGCCTCCAATCTATAATATCTGAAATAAATTTGCTCCAATCTACATCTTTATTCTGTGCTCAGCATACAGTAGAAGCTTCTGGGAAGAATAGTAGAGCCAAGGTCAATGGCTTTCATGCTTAAGATGTGATATATATTTTCCATCAAAGGCAAACCTTCACACCAGAAGTCTGAATACACTGCCATTTAAATAGCCACCTTAATCAATGATAGATAAGACATGAGGAAAGCTATATGAAGAATGTTTATCACGAGTGTCTATCATTTCCAGGTGACTGCAAATTTTGTTGTTCCTCAACTTTCTGAATCACCAATAGTTTACCTTGGACTTGGTATCATATTCAGAAATGAGTGTGGTTTTCTGCTCTTATGGAAATTATTAATAATAATAATGCTTTAATTCATTATTTATGGTAGCTCTGCTTATTATGGCCAGGCACTCATATACTCTCTTTTTTGTAAAATATAGTATTTAATATTTAGAATAATTACATAAAATGGGTGGAAACTGAGGCACAAGGAAGCTAAATGACTTGCTCAAGAAGACACAACCATACAGAGGCTGAAACTAGATAGAAGTCCAAGTACTTTTAATATGAGCTCTGTGTTTTGACTAGCATGCTGTTCCTGTCGGTCTCTTTCCCCTCCCCACTTTCTAGACTGAACCGTGTATGAACCTATGTGTGAAGGGCTTTTCTTAAGCAGCCTAGTGCTGCACCTTGCCGATGTCCACCTACCACGTCATCCTCTTTTTGTCATTGAGAGTTGTTTATGAAATATGCTTTCCTAGCTGGCACCAGTGCCTTGCTCTTCCTCTATGTATTTTCCTCTGGAAAATGACAGATCACAGACCCTGATATTCCTTCTGAATGATTGACCCTTTGCCACACCTGGCAGAGTGCCAAGCATGCATTAGCTGTGAAATATTCTTGGTAACCAGAAAGGTATCTTTCCCCATTGCTGTTGAGTTTCTGCATCTAGAGACAATAAAGGAAACTCAGGAGTAATTTGAGGAGGTAGAGCATTCTTACACTTCTAATTTTCCAGTGAACTAGAAACTTAAGTTGGAACATTTTTTTGTATGAAGGGGGAAGAAAAAGGAGTCTCTGTAGCATGATATTTAAATTAGTGTCATCTATAAATTTTGGATACATCCTTCACCTCAGGTATCTATTGGCAAAAAATCTATTCATACAAAATTCAATCTTAACAAAGTGTACTTACTAACATACACCATAATTTTATCTTCATGAATCAAGGAGCCTAAGCATAAAATTCCATTCAGGAAACATAGTAATTAAAATGAAAACTATATCCGTTCTTTTATCACCTATTAAACCCACATTCAATATCAAGGAAAAATCAGAATATGAGCACTGCTATCTTTATAAATGCACATATGCATATATCATTCAGAACATTTTACATCCGCTATCTTCTCCTTTTGTTACAATATGCCTTCTTTTGTTACAATAAAGAGGAAAAGGTAGTAGGAACTGATAAAGAAAAAATTATGTGAAATAAGACAAGCAAAAGCACATGTGAAATGAAATGATCCATCTTACACTAACTGTAATATTCTTGTTAATATCATAATTATGTTGTCTCCAGATAAATATATAAAAGATATTGAGATGTATAACAGCTATGGGACTGGCTTAAAAGATAATGAGCTGGTATTAGATTTGGAAAAGAAACAAATATTCGTTGGTTACTTGTTATGTGTCAAGGGCTTTGATGTTATATGATCTAATTTCCACACCAGTCCTTAAGGGTAGGTTATTACTTAGGAGATGGAAGAAGAGATTGCTGATGATTAAAGCTGAGTAGGAAGAACAAAGATTTTCACCCAAAACTACCTTGCTGTTTTGTACATGACCACCCTGCCTCATTGAGGAGACACCTTCTTTAACAACCCACTGTGGATAGCAGTGCCCTCCCAGTTACTGACTTGCTTTGACTTGCTTACAGCAAGCACAAAATTTGGGGAAGAAAGGTAATATTGTCATTATCTGAAGCAGAAAATCTACACGCCCTACCAAGCATGGTAGCCACACCTCTATAATCCCAGCATTTGGAAGACTGAGGCAAGGAGAATGTGAGTTGGATCAGTTTCATGAGCTCCACAGTAAGACTCCGTCTCAAAACAAAACAATAAAGTCTGAATCTTATTTGAAATATACAAGTATCAATAATTATCAGACAATATTTCAAATTAGTATGACTTCTTTTGTGCTCTTGGCAGTACAAAGAATAGTTTCAAGTGCACATAAATCTACATTAATACAGATATGAAATGAGAAACTGTGCCTGTATTTGTTTTGTGAGCTTCTTTTATATGAAAAGAATAAGAGGTTGAAGAGATGGCTCAGCTGTTAAAGGCACATGCTTTCAAAGCTTGACAGTCTGTGTTTGATTCCGCAGTAAGCACAAAGTGGCACATGTGTCTGGAGTTCGTTTGCATTGGCAAGAGGCCCTGGTGTACCCATTCTCTCTCTCTCTCTTTCCTTGCAAATAAATTAATAATAAATAATATTTAAAGATAAAAAGATGAGAAATGATTCTCTATGATAAACTTCATGTTTAAAAGTCTAACCATCTACTTCATCCATAATCACAAATTCTAAATAAATGTTGAATTAGGTTACCTCTCTTAAAATATTTAAACTGAATAAATGTTTCCACTTAGAAATGTCCAAAGGAATTTTTATATTTGCTTTTGTTCTTGTGTGAATTTACTTTCTTTTGTTTTGTTTTTTTGAGATAGGGTCTCACTTTGTAACCCAGGCTGGCCTCTGGCCAACAATCCTCCTGCCTCATCCTCCCAAATTTTGGTATTAGAGGCATGTATCATCACACCCAGCCCAAACAGAATTTTTATACCTAGTGAAATAAAAGTAGATGCTATTTATATGCCTAGACCAAATCTGAAAGATACAGTGAACATTTTTCTTAAGTACAATAATATTTGAAACATTCCAAATAATAGTAGATTCCCTTACTACTAGTAGAGCCTACATGTAAAACTCAGATGTTGTTGATTATGCATTCTGTGCTGCTGATCAGAAAGGACTCTTTTCAATTGGTGAATTTTAAGTGAATGTTATGCTTTGTATTACTTCTTCCCAGGTACTGGCAAAGGAGCCTAGGTCCTCTAAACAACAAAGTGGCTCTCAATGCACTGGATTTCCATCAAATGTTTGCATGGATGAGCTGTGTATGCCAGAGGCAGAGAGAGAAGTCTAGAAGGCTAGAGGGTAGACCTTTAATCACTGCAAAATGTGTAGCATGATCAGAATTTAGCCTGATTCGAAGTCAACACTCAGCCACCTTTGGATCATCCCTAGCCCAGGGCTTGTTCTTGCCTCATAAATATTCATTGTGTAGACTCCCTTGGCTCCTTTTAAAATAGCAACTAAGCACACTGTCACCTGCTTTCATTTGTTCCCTGCTCGAACGAAAAGTTAAAAGTAAATTGGAATAAGTTCCATCAGCGTATAGACACAGAACGTTTTACCCAAAATAGATGGCAGATTAGAATTAAAATTGACTGGGCCTCAGATAGAGTGGGGCTATTAAAGGAGTAGGTGCTGAGTTCTAGAACCATCTCTAAGTCATGTTTTTAGTTTGTTGTGGGACAAGCAATGTAAGGAGTTGAAGGAAAAGCCAACATGGGGCGAAAGAAAACCTGGAATTTCTCAAGGTCAGAAAAGTTATTTTATATAATTCTACTTATTTATTTATTTTCAATGGAGAGAGACTGTTTCCTTAAGTTATTACATTGTTCCAATAAATCCTAAGCAGTGGGCACTCTAATGTTCAGAATAGAACAGGTATGCTTCTTGGGTGTCCTGGTGGGAGAAGAAGAAAGAAATATTTGACTCTTGTTTTCAAAGGAAGATAGTATTTCCTCAGAATTAATAGGGTTTTATTGTTTGTTTTGCAAATAACAATCTGGAGATATGTAAGAAACACAAGGTTCCCTTAAAAATGGCCATTAAAGCTCCCCCTTGTCTATGTTTTTTTTCTCCCAGAATTCCTCTTCTAGACATGGTTGGGCAGCAATAAGAATCAGAGTTAAGGAAGCTACCTGGCCTGGCTGATGAGACAGAAAGAATGTCAGAGCAGGAGAAGTGGGAATGAGGAATGCTGTCTACTGTGTGCAACAAATCCACTGTGCTCATAGACTCCCGACCAGGGGATGGTTTCCTGTACGTGACTGAGCCTGTCAATATCTCATCATGGATGAAGAAGGTGTCCACCACGATTGCTGGAGAAGGAAAGTCATAGCCTGTAGGAGGGTAGCCACTCTTTCTCTAGTAAATAACCTCCCTTCCAGGATTATGCAAGCGATCCTAATTTAAATCCACGGATCCACTGAATCAAACATGGGGACAGGATGGGGATCTGGTGGTGAGGAAGACTTCAGTGGGAAAGTTAAGAGGAAGAAAGAATGTAAATGGGCGGATCAAGTGAATTGTATACATGTATGAAATTCTCAAAAAGAAAGAAAGGAAGAAAGAAAGAAAGAGCGAGCTGGGTGTGGTGGCACACACTTTTAATCCCAGCATTCAGCACTCAGGAGGAAGAGGTAGGAGGATCACTGTGAGTTCAAGGGCATCCTGAGACTACATAGTGAATTCCAGGTCAGCAGTTGGGATGGCTTTGGTTTTGAACCTAGAATCACCTTGAGGAATTATATTGGTTAGATTAGTTGAGATAGAAAGACCCACCTTAAGTAGGTGGCACCATTTTATGGGCTGGGGTCCTGGACTATATAAAAAGCAAGACACCAGTATTCATCACACTCTGCTTCCTCAGTATGGGCTGGATATGACCGATTGCCTCAAGCTCATGCTACCATGCCTCCCCTGACATGATGGTCTGTAGCCTGGTACTCAAAGTTGAAATAAACCCTTCTTTCCTTAAAATTGATTGTTGTTAGGTATTTTGTCTTAGCAATGAAGAGGTAACTAAGACAGTTCTCAACACAAAGAAATGCTGGTTATCCTGATTTGATCAGTACTTATTGTGTATATGTACTGGAGTATTACACTGCATCTCATAAATTTGTGCACTGATTATGTATCGGTTAAGAATATTTGCAAAAGGCAGTCCATAGATCATAGCACCCTCAGAACCTAGGAGGCTATGAGGGATAGAGAATATCAAGACCCTCTGAAAGAGTAAGTTCCATGCACATCAGTGTCTCAGAAGTGTTCATCTAGAAATGCTGAGGAGGTGAATGAATTGTCCCTGAGGCCTGGCTCACAAGATCTGTGGACAGCAGTGCTGCCTGGCTTAGTGGGAAGAGAGGAGCACTCCCACAGTGCTCATTTCCTGTGAACAACAGCACTCATGGCCTATTAAATACTCTCACACATGCTTCCATGCCATACAGCAAAAGAAGGCAAACAAGGAAGAAGAAAGGATGGAAACGGGGAAGGAAGTAAGGAAAAGAGGGATGGAAAGGAAATAAAAGAGGGAACATAAAAGGGAAATGAGGAAAATTCACATTTTACTTATTTTGATCCCACTTCAAGAAGCCTTTCTTTGCTCCTACGTCTTCCTAATCCTCAGTACAGAGCACACTGACCAACCTATGTGTGTGGCACACATACAGGCGTGGAACTTTACATGAGACCTTTGAGCAATAGTAGGAGCTGAACTGAGGCAATGCTATTTTAAGGAGCAGGGATGGAAAAAATGTGATGGTCTGAATGTAAAAAAAAAAACCCTTAGATGCATGTGTTTGAATACTTGACTCACAGCTAGTGGTGCAGTGCCAGAAGGTTGTGGAATCTTTAGCAGGTGGAAGTGGGTAACTGGAAGGGGAGGCTTGAGGTTTTGTGGTCCAGTCCCCACATGCAGTTCATTCTGTGCTCCGGCCATGCCTTCTCTGCCATGATGAAACTTTCCATCAACACTGTATGCTGAATTCAACCTTTTCTATAAGTTGCTCTGCTCAGGTATTTATTCACAATAATGAAAAAGTAATTGATACAGAATTGGAGTGTCCAGATACTTTACACAATATCCAAGAGCTGAAGATTTGCCTGAAAGCATCCAGAGCACAAGTGCTCATCATCCCCAACACCTATGAGAAAAGTCTTCCTGGCTCAGAGGTCAAGAAGAAAAGTTCAAAAAAACCCTGTCATAAGTTCCCTAAAGAGAAAGAGTTCAGGACACCATGACCCAAGGAGGCATGATGTGGGACATTAAGACACATCTGAGGTGGGAAGAATTATTGTCTGAATATATAAAGTGACTTTTATGCATCAGGAAATGTTCAACCAGCTCATCTCTACATCCATGATGAATCTAGTAGAAGAACCTGAACTTCCTTTGAGCTAAGAAAAACTTGTAGTAAAAATTGAGCCAAATTTCTATGAGAAAGATACGACATTCTGGGCTGATAGTAAAAGTTACAGACTTGTAATTCACAATGAGGGCCTTTTCTGAAACTTCATCCCAGTAACATCAGATATGAAGAATAATGATCAAAAAATAAGTGTATGAGAAGGATATAAAAGGGGTAAAGCTTTCTCTTGGTAACACTGATTTAATTTCTAGGCCAGTGGTACATACATTGCTTCCCATTTAATATGCCCACTCTGCTCATCATTTCCTATGTACAGGCATGTGTCACAATAAGAGAAAAGATCAAAGTCAGTCAAAGACCATTTAGGAAAGACATTTTTGCTACCAAGGAGTTTACAAAGTCCAGGACAGATTTCTCAGGGATATTGGGTGTCTGTCTTGTCAAGCCTGCAAGATATGAGGAGACATGAGCAATTCTAAAAGTTCAAGATCATGCCTTTTGGGAAAAGAAGGATGTTCCAGCATTGTGCTTAGAAAAGAGACAGTGCAGCAAGTTTTGTTTTTGCTTATCTTCAGAGGCATCGCCCAAAGCAAAGAGAGTCACGGACAGGTATTTGCTGTAAAGAGCTTTGTGGCAGAATTCACACTTAGTAATATTTAGGAATGAGGAATGGTAACATCACATCAAAAACATTCTATAATGCTACACTCTTCCACGAGCATGTATATAAAAGTATAGATGGCACTCTGATTTTTTTTAAATGTGGTTTTTTTTTGCCTGAAGAGATGGCTCAGCAGTTAAGGTGCTTGCCTGCATACTCTAAGGACCCGGGTTTCGATCCCCAGTACCCACGTAAAACTAGATGCACAAGGGGGTGTATGCTTTTGGAGTTTGTTTGCAGTGGCTAGAGGCCCTGGTGCGCTCTTCTCTCTCTCTCTCTCTCTCTCTCTCTCTCTCTCTCTCTCTCTCTCTCTCTCTCTCTCTCTTCAAATAAATTAATTGAATATTAAACATATTTTCTTCTTACTGTTAAATATATTTTCCAAATGAAGAAGTACTATTAGAAACATGGAAAAAATAAAATAGCCCTTACTAGAAAAAAATAAATGAGGCACCCAAGATAGTGGACCGCTATAAAAATTAATAAGATCAGCACAATATTTCAGTGAGGGAAAATCATAGCTACAGAGACAGATGCCTGTAAATCTCGCCGAAGCAGCATTGTTTTGAAATTTCCCCAGGCTCAGGAAATTGCATTAAGCCCAGGAAAAGAGCAGCTCTGGAGACGGACTCCCAGCCTGTGTTTCTGGTGAAGCAGGCAAAATTGGCAATATATACACTTTTTTCAATTGTCTGGGATAGACTATTCTTTACACATAGGTAAGGGAGTTTCAAGGATCTTTTTGCTCAGAGAAGTATCTTGTTTGCTTTGCATATTAATAGCAGGTGGGTGACTAAATTGTCTTATTACAATGTGTTTCACCAGATATTTTCATTAATTTTCTTGCTTTCAGTTCAAAAGTGAGTGATTTTAGCAGTACGTGTAATGATGCTTATGTTGATATAATTAGCATCAATAAGTAAACTTTTGATGTGATGTTACCATTCTTCATTCCTAAATATTACTAAGTGTGAATTCTGCCACAAAGCTTTTTCCAACAAATACCTGTCCATGACTCTCTTTACTTAGGGCAATGCCTCTGAAGATAAACAAAAACAAAACTTGCTGCACTGTCTCTTTTCCAAGAATCAGAATAAATATAAAAGGGCAATTTTTAAATGAAGCTTTTCTGTACTCGGGTTCAGACTTCCTTGTTACATGTGACTTAACTGCATTTCTGATTTAAAATAACACATTTTAATCATGATACTGATTTTGTGAAAAACAACTTGCCAAAAACCCATGATACTTTGCAGTTCAGTAAAAATTAATTAAATGAGGATCCATCATCATTTTTATTTATGATATGGTCAGGCACTTATTTTGTGATTTTTGTTAGTGCTTATAAAACAAATGACCCTGGCTAAATCAGATAGCTGCCATAACTTAGGCTCAGACCATCATGTCTGAATTAATCAGATATTTGAAAGATGTTCCAACTTCCCTTCATTTGAAATAGAAACGATCACTCCCTGAAAGCAGAGGCTGGAAAACCACAGTTACATAAAATGCCTTTTCAATTTTGCTCTTTATTACCCCTCACTACTCTAGGAAAATGGTGTGATCGCCTGATTACTGAGAAAGCACACAAAATCTCGCCTTGCAGATCCCAGCCAACCCTTGCTTATGGATGAACAAAGCCATGCCGTCTGGTCTGAATATCATTACCACCTTGGCCACTTGGGCAAAGAATCTTTTTAAGGTTTTAAGGTTTAAGATTGGAAAATGAATCGAGTAGACCAAAAGAGACATTTGAACAAACAGAATTTCCCAGCCAAAGCCCTGTGAACGTTAGATTATCACACCGCCATCATTTTAATTTTCATTGTGGCCATGGTTAACCTTTGAGGTCCTCGTTTTAAAAAAACGGTTTCAACCAAAAAAAAAACTTGATTCCAGAGTTTCTACTGTCAGTGCTTATGGAAGAAAACAGACATGTGGGTGCATGAGTCATCCACCACCCCCACCCTGCTTCCTGGTGATTCTCCATTGGAAAATCAGGAGCACGGGCTAAGCTAACATTTCTCTTTCTGGAATCACACTACGCCTCAGGCCATGTTAATTTCCTGAACTAAACAGCCCCTAATCTGCCGAAAGGCAGCTGGCTAACTGCTGGTGTCTGGCAAGTCCCCATCTGTCCCCGTGCTGGGGTCTCTCCCTCCCTGCTGCCTACACTTTGCATTTCTCTTAAGCAGGCGCTTCTCTTTGTTTTCAGGGGTTCCTTCACCAGAACTTTCCCTCCTATGTCTGTGAACTTGAGCTCTTTCCTCTCCCCTGTGGACCTCGGGCTTTGTCTAAGTGACCACACACTGGATGTAGTTACCGCGAGGGTGATGGTTGGTGATGGTGGAGATGATGACGGCGATGGTGGAGATGGGGTGCTGATGGTGTGGGGAGCAGGAGGATGGCCCGCAGGAGAGTCAAGGCGGTGATGGAGAGGGGTGGGGAAGGGATTGCGGATGGGAGCTGTCCACGCGCCCGGTGCTGAAACGCCGCAGCCATGGCACTGCTGGAGCGGGGACAGGCGGGGAGGCGCAGCGAACACAGAAGGAAGGGGAAAAAGGCAACAAATACCTTCACACAGCCGACCAGGCTTGCTTTGGGAATGTGTTTCTGCAGGTGTCCTCGCGGCTCAACTGGGTGGTGGGTGAGATCCCCTATCCTGGCTGGTGGAGCTCAGATTTCTCTAGAAAGCTGTGAATGGGAGCCTGGGCTGCACGGGGCTGGGATTTTGGTAGGAGGCGTGTGCGCCCGAGACTCTGTCCTTCTATACCCAGCCTGGCTTTCCCCTGGGTCCTAAATGCCTCCGTACCACTGTTCGCCAGCCATTCAGGTTATACTGCACTGAGAATAATTGTAATTTGTTAACAACTGGAACTAAAAGCACCATCACCTCCCCCCCACACACACAGAACGTTTAAAAACAGACTATTTTAAACGGATTAATGCAGGCTCCCAAGTAAACTAATTTCTCTGTGTGTAAATTTGACAGACGACAAGATCTATGGACAAACAGGATTGGTTTATTAACTGACGGTGTTATTGGAAAAGATCCAAATTAAAGGCTCATCTTACCAAAAGAAATGCACATAAGCTAAATCATTCAACGAAAAGTAAAAGACATGTAGTATATGTGCTGTAAAGTGGACACATAAAGGCACTTAAAAAATAAGTAAAAGAATATGCATTTTTTTACTGTTCTCAGTATCTGAAATGTTTTCTAAATAAAAGAGGGGTGAAAGAAATCTCAAGAAAAAGATAAATAAGGGCTGGAGAGATGGATCAGCGGTTAAAGAGTTTGCCTGCAAGGCCTAAGGACCTGAGTTCAATTCCCCAGGACCCACATAAAGCCAGATGCATAATGATGCATGTGTTCTGGCATGCCCATTCTCTCTATCTCTCTTCTACCTCTCTCTGCTTGCAAATAAATAAAAATATATTTTAAAAATATATATTTATTGTCCATAATGAGTTACATTATTTAGTGGGCAAACAATACGTTGTTATCCCAAATTCCCGAATTCCCTCCTTCCCCATCCCTGATCAGTTGTATATCCTCCTTCGTGGGCTGTCTGTATTAGTCCTTGTGGCAAGGGATCCTGTATATCTTAGTACTCATCCCGGTCTTCCTGGCCCAAGTGTGTTGTTACTGATGGGTGCCATGCCTCCGGACAGTCTCCCCCACCACGGTTCTCACAATCTTTCCGCCCCCTCTTCCGCTCAGTTCCCTGCGTCGTGGTGGGAACTTAAAAAAAAAGATAAATAAGTTTGAATGCATAAAATATGTCATAATGTCAGAAATGTAAATATTAACCATTTGGAAAAATTCTAACTAATATGTGTGTCAAACCTCTCTTAAATCAAAAGAAAAATACCAATAACCTCTGAGAAAAAATGGATAAAGGGCAAATGACAAAGAAATCAGAAAAGAATAAAAAGACACAAAAATATATTTAAAAATTAACTTCACCAGTGAACAGTAATTTGTAATTTAACGTGGCACCAAGGAAATATGAAAGAGAAAGAAACAAGAAAGAAAGAATGAGATAAAGAAAGAGAGAGACAGAGAATAAGATAAGGTAGCAATAAGGTGCAGTTTTGGCTGAAATTTTAAATCCAAATAGCATCCCATATATTGTTGAAATAAAGTGCAACCTTATACACACAACATACATCAAATGTCATAATATCTGCATATCATTAGCATTAATAATTTTAATTCTACACTAAAAGATAAAGAGTTACATAGGACAAAATATTAGCAGCTATCAAAAACATAATGTGGAAGAGTAAAGAACACAAAGAGAAAAGCTTGCAAAATAGCAAGCAAAAAGTAAGATGTCAAATATGAAATCCAGCCCTCCTACCATCTGCTTGTCAAGTGATAGTATCATCAGATAATAGACAAATATTTTTTGTTGTTGAAGTGACTTGATTTTCTTCCATATATTTGTATAAAGTTACCACATTTACTTTCAAATGAAAATTTATGGAATATTTTAAAGCAAACTTTCTATTATATATTTCACTAGGATGTTAAAGTAATCAGAATCTGGCCAACTCTGACATGGTATTGTGTATTCACTTATTTTTTCACTATCTCTTTCTCCAAAATAGAGTAAAGAATATGTCTGCTTTGCTCAGTGCTATTTGTTAGCCATAAAACTGTGTCTGGAACATCACCATATTTCAGCAAATGTTTATTGAGTAGGAGAACAATGTGTGCATGACATAATCCACAATATATAATGATGTATGTGAAGTATTTTATAAAGCTGGATTTTATATGGAAATTGGTTTGAAAAGACATATCACAGCAAAATGTTCTGTAGTTAGTGCTGGTGGTACTGGGCTTTGGTCACATAAGCTCATTAAAAGAGACAGTTTCATAAGTACAACTCATCATGAACATGACTCAGAAAGTGACACAAGATGTGAGTTTTTAAGGGGAGACATTTCCTCCAATTAATTCCCACTTTAATATGCCTTGATGTTAGCACATATTAAATGCATAGAAAATGGGGTTTTATTGCATGGGTTACAGAGAAAGACCATGCATTAAAACAAAAGTTTTGTAGACTTGTCACTGAGATATTAGTATTGATTATTTTAATTTTCTTCCCCTCCTTATTGTATCCTTACTAATAGAAATATAAACCAAGATGCAGATGTTTCAAAAGTATGTTGTTTAATTTCTTCTTTGAAGTTTAAGATGTGCTTGGATACCTTTGCTCCACCAGCATTCTCTTTCCAGTAACTTTTGTTTTGTTTTGTTTTTCAAGGAAGAGTCTCATTCTAGCCCAAGCTGACCTGAAACTCACTTTGTAGTTCCAGACCGGCCTTGAACTCACAAGGTTCCTCCTACCTCTGCCTCCTAAGTGCTGCCATTAAAGGTGTGTGCCACCCTGTCTGTCTTGATCATGACTTTTGAATGACATCACTAACAACTGGCCAGGTTTTAACTGTACTTTCTAGGCTGCAAGGTAGAAAAAAATATTTTTTTCATATTATATGTAGCATAATTGTATAAATGTGATTACATATATGAGGATCATATAAATGTAGATAATCTACTTCACTGGAAATCTTTATAGAGGAAAATTATCCTCACTTATATGAAACTAAGACATATCCCCAGTGTGTTCCCATAGAATTGGTGGTGGCTACAAAAGTTGTGTGAAGAGTACAGCTATATATCCTAAAATTCTAAAATTTAAGTTTAAAGTTTACTTTCACTATTAAGAATGAAAAATGCTAATTTTAAAAACTTTAAACTTTAAAATTATTGACAATTTCATACCTTAATATAATGTTATTTGATCATAACCACCCCAATACTTTCTGTTGCCCCCCTTCCCCTCCTCTGTTCCACTGAACTCCTTTTTAACTAGACCATCTTTTATTTTGTCTTGCTGTTTGTTTGTTTGTTTGTTTGTTTGTTTGTTTGTTTGTTTGTTTTGGAAGCATGGTCCCACTCCAGCCCTGACTTGGAATTTACACTCTAGCCCAAGCTGGTCTCAAAGCCACAGCAATACTTCAAACTCAGCCTCCCGAGTACTGAGATGAAGACAGGATTAAAGATATGTACCATCATGCCCAGTTTGTTTGGGATTTTTTCCTCTTTTTAAATGACTCCCTCCTCCTACCATGCCCTGCTTCTATTATCCATTTTTGAAATGTTGATCCTACTTTTTAATAAGTTAGGCATTTTGTTTTTCTGAGACAGGGTCTCATATAGCCCAGGCTGGCCTTGAACTCCTGATCTTCCTCTCCTACCTCTACTACCTGAGTGCTGGGATTCCAGGATGTGCCACCAAGCCCAGCTAATATGAGTCATTTGTATTTATGAGGACAGCATTTATGTTTTGATGGTTTAGATTTACTTTTTCTCTAGTGTAAATAAAAGTGTGTTCTTTCCCTTTACTCTCCGGTGTTCTCAGGTGTTTATGACAATGCTTCTCTGACTCATCTAAAATTCCTTTGTACAACTGACTGTTCCCTACTGACCATATGTGCTTTAGCTATGTGGGGTTTGTCTTTTTCCCTGGAATCCAGTCTTTGCCCATAACTTTTGACAGATAATTGCAAACCAGAGTCTTCTCTGATAGGTTTCTTTTCTTCATCTGCCCTGACTGACACTGTGCTGATATTTTGCATGCTCTGCCCAATACTCTTTCAGCTCCATATGCTGCATCTGTTTCTGTATTTTTTTCTTGGATCCCCCTGTGTGCCCCTTTGTGCACCAGCCAGCAGTGACAAGAGTAAAAGTGTAGCCTGCTCACAAGCACAGCTCTTGCGACCTAACCTTGTGTTAGGCATGCTTCTTTTAGTTATTCATTTCCCTCCTGCCTTCCAGGCCCCTGTTGATGTTTAGTATGCTGTGACCTAGGTGTGGTAGGGACCAGTGACAGGTGAAGGTTCTATCCACATGGCAGTGCATTGAAGGTGAAAGTCCTCAATGAATGGGTTAATACCCAGAGAAATCATGACACCTATGAAAGAGGTGCTAGAATGATGTCACAATGGCAACATATTTCTGGACTGTGACCAGTTTAGAATTTAAGGGCTGGAAAAAATTATGTAGGAATAGGTCAAATTGTAAAAGTAAGAATATTCTAGTTAGCTAGATAATACTTTATTCTCTTGGTGGTTTTTTAAAGCATATCCCAATGCATTCTCATAAGAGAATAATACTCTGGCTAGTCTTCAAGTTCCAGAATTGGTAATACTTAGGATAGTCTTGGTGATACTGAAAGCATGAAGAACTGCAGTCCCCGTGACCTGCATACCCATTGCTGCTTATTCACACTAGAGGTGAGGGGAGAAAATGGGCATTGTGATACTTGTTCACACAAGGACTATGTCAGGGATTGTCACAGCAGAGATCAATAATGTGTGGAGAACTTCAGCTTTGGGTAGTACACACCATTTGTCCATAGGGCATAGCCAGAACTAGTCACATGGTCCTGTCAGTAAGCACAGAGGCTGGGAAGTGTGGGTAAGCATCAGGATATTTGATGATCAGTCACATTCTACATCAGTCTATTCTTATAGCTTCTCTTTTCACAACAGAACATGGAAAACTCAACTCCAGAGATTCCTTCAAAAGCTACATCCATTCCCAAGCCCTAGTTCTCTAACTTTTATTCGGTTCTTTTAATTCTACCATATATATCTGTATGTTATCTGGAGCTGTGGAATCTGAAGATGCAAATTATCTTAAACCCTTCTCTCAATACAACCAATATACATCAGTAGACAAGGGATAGAATGTCTGCAATAAACACTCCAACTCAGGAACGGAAGGGCAAAGGATGGAAGACATCTGGTTGTCAGTGAGATCCACAATTCTGAAGTAACCCTGAACAGATTTGGGGAAGAAGCCTTGTGCTGAGGGCTCAGGGATTTCCCTATTTCAACTTTTTTCCTTTCTGGGAGAAACTTCTTTTCTTCTCTGTGAATGGCACCACAGTCTAGGAGATTCTTCTTTTTTACCCATTATATTCCATATATATATATGTGGAATTATATTACATTTCATATATATGGAATATATATTCCACATATACTCCATATATTTTTCCATATATATATATATATATATATATATATATATATATATATATATATATATGGAATTATGGGATGTACACTCAATTGAATTTCATTTTCCAGCCCTAATGCAAACAAACTAGTTCTTTCAGCAGGAGAATTTACTAAAGAAACTTTATAAACACTTACACATTCTATCATTTATTTCCCCTAAGGACTAAGTAGATAAGCAAAATGTAGGAATTTGTTATACAATCTGAATCCCAAAATTTATCAATCTTTCTGTCTTGACCCCTATCAGTGTCTCCTCCTTATGGACCACATTTCAATGATTGTTGGAGAAAGTTGGTGAACTGATGTCCCAGAGGGCTCCATAAGAGATATGATGCTATAGAAAGCCCCATGTTTTTGCCTGCTTGGACATGGGTAACAGTGCCATGTCTCACATTCCTGTTGGTTCAAAGTTACAACATTCAGACTTATGTCAACAGCTTGACTGCTCTTGAAATGTCATATTCCAAGCTTCCCAGGAGGCCATTGCATATTTAAGCCACCTAATTTCCTTTAGAATGATTTTATAAAGTTTAACATGAAAGTAACATCTGTCCGATTTCCCATGTATGGCAGTTACAAGCCAGTGGTTACTCATGAGATAAACCACCCTCTATCATATTGTGCAGCACCTATAGATCCATGTCCTTGGAGGAAGCACTCAAGCCACTCCTCCCAGAGCAGATGGGAGCTCCAATGATTATTTATATTCTCTAAGGCTCCACAGCCTTTTCACTCCAAGCTCATGGTTTCCTTGGAAGAACAACTTTCTGAGGTTCATACAGAGGCTCATCTTGGCTCTGGTTAAACCAGTTCTGCACTCCAATGATCACACCATGTGTCTCTGGAAACAATTCTTAGATCTACTATATTTTTTTGTCCTTTCACTGCGACCTTTCCTCAACTTAGGTGAGAAAAAAGTGGAAAGACTATACATCTCCTACCTTGTGTTTTCCTTTTGAAATTGTAACTCATCAAGAGGTTTTAAGTTGTCATGAAAGATCCATCTTAAAAGTGTCACACAAATAGCTTTAAGGGACATTTTCCTCAAATGAGGGAAAAGATAAATTATGTTTTATTTTTCAACCTGGCAAGAGCTTAGATTTTGATAAGCTTGGATTTTATTGCCACATTTCAACATGAAAAGATTTTGGATTTTGAGAAATCTTAATTGATCATTTCTTTATTATCTTGAAAAATGCAGCAAATATTAACTAAGACATACATAGGAGCATACTTATCTTACTCAGAAATGTAAGCTACTTAAATATACAGCCACACTCTTACAGATACCAGTTTATGAATGGTTTAACAACTGTATAGCATGGGCTGCCTGTCCTGCCTTCCATATATGCTATCTACTTACATATTGCCAGTCAGTAAGTTGACCTTACACAATTTATATTTTAGTAAATTATTTCCAAGAAATATGTCTATATTTCAACAGTAAATCACCACAAAGATAGCAGAGGTTTAATCCAACAAGATTGTATTTTATTCCAGAAGTTTGATGCTAGTATGCAGGGAGATGGGCTACAAAGGAAATTGAAGGCCTCTACTTCACACAGTCAGGCCCAGAAGAGTTTTGTTATTTGGAAAGCCATCAAAACAGGAAATGAATCCCAAAGTACTGTCTTTTAGTAGGTCTCAGAATCCCCTGGCTGTCTTTACTCACAGTGTTGTGCTAAGCAGAAATGATCATCCACAGGGTCCAGTGAACTCATATTCACCCCTAGAAGTAACATATATGTCATCTCTGTCCATAGTCCATTGATCAGAATAAATAAGTCCTACTTAACTCTATAGAAGTAGAAAAGGTGAGAGTATTTGATGTAGAAGAGAATTTCAAAGGGAAAAATAAACTCAAGAGACCAACAGTAAAGATTTCATTGTGCATTATATAGTGTTACTCACCTTAGCACATCATTGTGTAGCTCCGAACAGCACAAAGTCAGATATTCTTGACAGAAAGAACAAAGAAAGTAATTCAACATGTACAGAATATCTGCAAAATATCAAACAGGGAAGCCCAACAACTGTTATCAAGATTATCACTTATATAACTTGAAAACAGAAAAGCCCAGTAATCAATATCAGTATGACTGAGGTGAGAACATGAAAATTGGAAAGAGAGCCTTGTCTCAAATCTTTTTCTAGCTATAAGATCTCAGATAAGTTACTATGACAAGCACATGTTCTCTGCTTAGCCAATACTTCTTTGACCCCTCCTCCCCTGTTACCTAATACTCCTGTCCAAGGCAGGAATATTCTAGACCAAGGTGGTTGGCCATCTGGTCAATCATTTTTACATCGCAATACAGTGGGAGAAGAAAGTAGTGAGGAGGAAAGCCAGGGAGATTCTGCAACCTGAGAAGAGAGAGATTCACTTCCTGTCCCAAGGTTTTGGTTCCTACAGTCCTTTTTATCAATTGTCTGAGCCACATGAAGCATCCCATCGAGCTCATTTGAATTGGGTTTCTATAACTGATATCAAAATAGATCAGCACCCTTCTGCTGACTTCTCTGCAATGGGTCTGACAACTCAAACTATATTTTTTTCCTAGGACTTGCTTCTTTGAGGCAAGTCTCCCCACTCCCAGGAAGCAGATCCTTTTTATGAAAGCCTACATGTGGAGAAGGAAAGGAGCAGTGAACAACAATAGTACCACCCTCCCTTGCTACGATTTTCCCAGAAGCCTCTACCATTTAGAGAGATTATTTGGGGGAATTCTGTTTTTTGTTTGTTTGTTTGTTTTGTATACAGATATTCATCCCATGGTTAGGGCAAAAGGAAGCAACTATTACAAACTACACACTTAATTCCCACCAAACCTTCCATAAATGTAAATATGCCTTTTGAGAGGAATTATATAGTGATAATTATGGCTCAGTCTCTTAGATTGCAAGAAACAGATCTGTATTTCATCTAAGTCATTAAATAGGAGCTTTTATAAAAATACACAGGACATAATGATTATGTAGCTAAAAGTTATGAAATTTTAAAAATATATAAGTAACAGCAATCTATAAGCAATATGTAATTGACTCCTCCTCATGGGCATTCCATGAGAGACATATTCTTATTATCCACATTTTTCAAGAAAACTGAGTCATAGAATTTAAATAACTTGACTCTATTTGCGAAGCTGGGGTCATAAGCCATGTCTGTCTATTTCCAAGATCAGGAAAGTTGGACATCATTTTGAATTCCAAAAGAAAAAATTCTATTTAATATAAAGTATGAACTATAGAAACTGTGAATTTAATTAAGCTTATTATTTACTATTGATTTAACCTAAAAATTACATTTTGTTTCATTTGAACAAAATGTTTCATTTTGTTTGCTCTGAATAATGAGATTGGTAATATATACAGAAAATGTTTATGTGAATTTTATCTTATTTAATATATAAGATATTAATATTTTATATTTAAATTGAATATTTAAATTCACACACTGTTTTTGTTCAAGTAATTTTGTGCCTCCATGAGAAATACTATCATGCTACATGAAGACCCATTTCCTCTAAAGAATATCAAAATAATTAGTATAATTTATGAACTTACCATTCATCTTATCAAAACTTTTGTTGAGTCCCTGAAACTGAACAAACTAGCTACTATTTTTAAAACTAATATGATATATATGTATACTTATACATATATTCATAAATGAATAACTCATTAAATATTCAACTTATATATGTACACTTTATTGTATCAATATTTAAAATTTATATTTTCATAATGTAGGTGAAGTTTACAGCTTTCCAGTCTGCTAAAGCTATTAGTTAATAACACAGCAGGGATTTAGAGGAGAATTATTTTGGGGGAAGTTCAGGTTACAAATTAGCTCTAAAGGATTACAGCCACTGAGTTCTGCTTTCTGCTAAATTGGAATATAATTATTCAAATCTTGTGGAATATTTTTGGCAGATCTTTTCCACATCAAGAAGAGTTTGGTTTCTAAATTTGTAATTTGCAACTCATTACTTTGGGAGACCATTAGAAGAAGAGGAAAATAGTCCTTGGAACATAGAAGAGAATAAGGTAAAAAAGAGAGAGGTGGAGTTTTGTTTTATTATTAATAGTTGGGATGGCGAGGGAAACAGAGGTACATCTGGACCCAAAATGGTCTTGAACTCCTGGTACATGGATAGTTGAAACTGATGTATAAAAAAAGAGCCAGCTCTGAGGCAGGAGCTGTCCATGAAATCATAGAAGCAGAGCTATGTTGTAAGGAGGAGCATATTTTTGTCACACAAAAAAAGGTTGTCCCTGATGTCCATTTGCTCCCCATCCCTGTCTAGCACTGCAGTTGGACTGGCCGCTACAGCCAGTGCTCATCCATGTCATGTGTGGTCTCTGGACCCCAGACTTACACCAGGAAAGCAAGTGAGGATATCTCAGCAACTATTGTGGCTTCTGTCCAAAGCTGTCAGTGCTCAAGTGCCCAGAGCCCATTCTCAGAAGCATGGCTCTAGGAAAGAGACAGCAAGCTCATGATCCAGGGCAAAGCTATCTATCCTTGGGGATTCCAAGATGATGGCTTCTTCTCAGGGACACTGACAAAGTCCTTCCAAAAGACTCTGTGTTGGGCTGGTAGGGGCTTAAGGAAGAAGCTTTTTCTCAGAGATTCCACAGTTCTTATTTCTTTGAAGAAGAAATATATATATATATATATATATATATATATATATATATATATATATATATATTTGTGAGCAGAGGCATACAGAGAGAGAAAGGAGAGAGAGAATGGATACGCCAGGGCCTCTAGCCACTGCAAACAAACTCCAAACATACGTGTCACTATGTGCATCTGGCTTATGTGGGTACTGGGGAATTGAACACAGGTCCTTAGGCTCTGGAGGCAACTACCTTAACCGCTGAGCCATCTTTCCAGCCCTAGATATATATTTTTACATATATAGTGATCAAAAAAGTAAAAAATATATCATATAATTTATATCCATGTATGTACTTATATACTTATATACATTTAATTTCTGATGATTTCTAGCATCAAATATAGCTAAATTAACTTATTGTTAATACTAGCAGAAAACATGGGAAGTTGTGTCCAGCAACTTTGTTATAAAATCAGAGTAGCTGGGCATGGTAGCACATGCCTTTACTCCCAGGATTTAGAAGGCAGCGGCAGGATCACCTTGAGATTGAGGCCACCCAGAGACTGCATAGTGAATTCCAGTTCAGCCTGGGCTAGGCTAGAGCAAAACCTTAATTCAAAATAAAAAAAAAAATCAGAATAATTTCACAATCTACTTTGAAAACAAGACACAGCAAAACAATATTCATCAAAAAAATAAAATAAAATTTGCAAGTACCCCTTGGAAATTGTAGGGGAAGATGAGCCAAAGGATTTCCTAGTAATCTGAGACTGGTAAATAGAAACCAGTGTTACATTTTACGTCATTACTATTTAAGGAAGTGTTTGATGGCAGTGTTTTCTTTGCTTACAGGAATATCTCTTCTGCTTTATTTAGTGGATGTGACAAATCTCTTTAAAAAAAAAAAACAGGTTTTCCACTTTTGCTTACTGCTGCGTCTATAGTGGGACAGCATCATATACCTCCCCCCAGAGCATGAAGAGTTAGTGAACTGAGACAACAGGAAGAACTAGATGCAAGAAAGCCCTCTGCCCTCCCTCTATTTACCTAAAAATAGGGCATGGATTTACAAAGCAAAAGTTATCCAAACCCCTCTGTGTTCACCAGCGACAACAATGGTTAACTAACCACTGAAGCTTCAGCCTAGAAATGATGCCAGAGGAACCTGTATCGACACTCTTTACCAATTAACCTTTATTTATTACATTAATTATTTATTACTAATCAGCCTTTATTTGCCAGCTACTTGCATGCTCATACCAAGCTACTACCTATAAAAACTCAGTCCTTTTCCTTTGTCTTGTGACATCTCCACAATTTTGCTGTTCTTTTCTAAAGTTGCTAGACAAGCTGGAAATCTAAGCTACCTCTTTGAGAACTACTTATTCTCTAGATGTTTCCTAGCTAAAATATGAATGTTAATAAATTTATGCCCATTTTTCTGTTGTAAATCTGTCTACTGTAACAAGGATCCATTCCAACTGAGAAGCTATATAGATTATAAACATTTCTGAATGAATGAGTTGACTTGAAACCTCACTAGTTCCTTCAAATCTTATTTTCTCCAAACTTCAATTTCCTCCACATACAGTGGTTGAAAAAATGAATGAGGCAATATAATAGAATGTGAAGTATCCAACAGGAGCAGACAATACTAATACAGTGAAGGAAAAAAAAAAGCCTTCTTTAGACTCATCCATGGACCACCCCTGTGAGCTCACCCAGGCTCTGTCCAACATCATGAAAGGAGCATAGACCTGAGCAGGGACAGTATTTACAGCAAAACTTAACCCAACTCCATCCTCAGCCAACAATGTAGCCATCCTCAAGAAGTAAGACCCATGGGAGAAATCCACAGGAGTCCTGAAGACAGATTTGGGAACCATTTGGACTGGGGATTCTTACATGCTACATCTTTATAACTGATGCAGAGTCTGGGTAGTCATTTCCCTGGGAACAGTCAGTTCCATATCTCAGAGAAACAGCCAGAGGCTTTCCTTACCAACCTATGCAGTACTAGGACAATATTTGGGAACCAGGACATGCCTGGTACTTAGCAGATTTATGTCCAGATAGAAAGCAAGAGTGAAAAATGAAGGGAGGGAAGAAGAGAGAGAGAGAGAGAGAGAGAGATAATTGCTGTTTAGTCAGCAAGATGATTCCAATCAGACAGAATAAAAACAAAACATACAATAGAAAGACATGGTAGATAAAGTGGCCTTTAGTTTCTTGTGATATGATGATACGGTGAGACAGAAAAAGGTAAATCAGCAGGTGTCAAAGGTCACTGGAGTACTAATGAGGTGGCAGGAAGGGAAAGAACAGAGTAGAAGGAGGGGCCTACCAGAGAGAACAGTCACACCTTCTCTGAGTCCCATCCACTGGAGACATTGGACTAGAGCCAGTTTTGCTTCCCTTGGTAGTATGCTCAGCATAAACTGTCCTCCTGGATTTTACCAGCTCAACCATTGCGTCTCTTCTCTATTTTAGTACATTAACTAATACTTGGATATTTAAGACTTGGGACTCTTCATAGAAACTTACAGGGTTTTAGTCATTCATTTCTTTCAATCATCTAATATCTACTGTGTTAGATGCTGAGGATACAAAACGGATGAAGACATAATGTTTTGTCCTTGAGAAACATAAAGTCAAATGAAGGCACTAGATATATGAAGAAATAATTGGAACACAGTCTAGTAAATACTGGTTGCAGGTGTGAAACCAGCCATGGTACACAGAGGAGGGTTAAAAGTTAAGAGTCTAGTTTAATTAAGATGTCAAAACAAACAATATTGCCAGAAATACAACCTCGCTGGTACATAAATGCAAGGGTTTCTTGAGCAATCTTTCTCACTCGTGTGCATCTCCTGCTGGGGCCATTTAGGATCACCTTGGAGGAGAAAATGGAGTAATGAGAAGAGACAAGTATTCCAAGTCTGTGAATTACACAGCGACTAAGAAATCAGAAGGGAAGGAAAGGAAAGAGACTGGAAACTGAGAGTAAGCTAATGTGAAGCATATTGATTGCAACTGTTTGGGTCAAGAATAATGGGAGAGTTGTTCTAATTAGCAATCTGGGCTTTGTCCTTCGTTCTGTGGTCACCTTCCCAGCTGATTGTTAATGGTGTATTTCAAATCCTATGCCAAGGAAGCATCAGTTTCTTAATGAGTGCATAACTTTGAGTCAGAAAGTGCAAGGGATCCAAAGTTCTCCTCCAATCTCAACTTTTCACTGTTTTCTTTTAGTCTTGTAGGATGCAGTGCAGCTCTTGCTTGGCCACATGACTGGCAATGTAGATTAAGAAATACTCTTCATATGTGAGAACAAATTATCAGTGCAAAGAGAAGTCACATGACTAAAGAAACTGTTTATGAATAACATACTGGCTAAGAGAAAACAACTCAGGAATAAGCCATAGAAGTTTTGCTCATTTTAATTTGATATCTTGTTCTTTCAAGCAATCAATGGCATTTTAAAGGTAAACACACCTTACAGAGGTTCATTTGGCAATTGTGACTTTACTAGCATAGAAAGAAATGTCCAAGGCTGGAAAGATGGTTAAGTTGCAAAGTGCCTACCTCCCAAGCATGAAGACTTGAGTTCGATTCCAAAAACTCACTTTGAAAAATTGGACCAAGCATGGTGGCACACACCTTTACCCCCAGCACTTGGGAAGCAGAGGTAGGATCACTGAGTTCAAGGGCAGCCTGGGTCTACAGAGTGAGTTCCAGTTCAGCCTGAGCTAGGGCAAGACCCGACCTTGAAAAAAGAAAATGGGTGGATCCTTAGGCCTCACTGTCCCCTCAGTCCAGCCTGTGTGGTAAGCTTTAGGCCCCTCTCAGAAAAGGAGGAATACCTTTATTGTCCTCTAACCCCATATGCAGGTACACACCCGCACACGCATGTGCCTGAGTGCAGACACAGACACATAAAGAAAGAAGTGTCATGACCCAATCCGTTTTTACAGGCTGTTCCCTTTTCTGTGCAATGAGCAGCATAGCAAATCTGTATGCAGGACTGAAACCAAGACTTAGAGCCTGGTTTGCCTTAACTTGGTCAAATTATTCCACCTCTTTAATTGTTTCTTTTTCACTATCCATTCTTCTAAAATATTTTGTGATTGAACAAAAGTATGGAATGATATATCGATTACCTAGGTGAGCAGTTCCTTCTGGCTTTTTTTTTTCTGACACATCTAACTATAGATCAGGCGAGAAGGAATCAGAATGGGGAATCAGGACATTTGTCAAGTAAACTTAAAATCAATTGTCACTGAACTGGACACACTCAGACATAAGTTTGTTAAATAGCAAAATGCTTAAGTTGTGTGTTGTTGTTGTTCAGTGAAAAGCCTCCAGATTCAAAGACCGAATGAGACTTTTCAGAACAGACATGTGCACAATCAGTTCCTCCAGCCAAACAGCTTTCAACATGCAAGCTCAAAATTCTTAGATCCATGGAGCAAAGCACAGTAACTTTCACACAAAAGAGACAAGCTACCAGTGAAGAGCCATGATGACTTTCTTCTCCAGCTGGGCAGAAGAACTTGGAGACTTCCCTTTCCCGTCATCCAATCAACAAACAGCTGTCCTCATGAAACCCGTGATCACAGAGGCCAACAGCAGCTATTTTCCAGCTATGCTCTTATGTTCTCCCTGAAGGTCTCTTACAATGCCTCCTATTGGTGTCTATGAGTATGGGACAGCAAGTCCTTGCTAAGAATCAAGCTGGTATGAAACATTTTGCTAGGGTGTCACTTTGAACACATCATGTTTTCATTTCCTTATCAGTGAACTGGGTCATAGATACAAATACCCATGGCGCTAGACAGATAAGGTAAGTGTGAGCATGGGTCAGGAGTAAGCAATGATCATGGTGGGGAGAGGAATAAGTTGGAGATCAGTTTGTAGTTCCTAAAGACACTGAAAATCAAGAGGAAACAGCATGAGCAGTCTGTAAGAAAGACCAGCCCTGGTGGTCTCTTGCCTGAATTATAAAGATAATACTTTTATTCTACTCTGTTTCCAATAATTTTGTAGTCTTTATTTCTTTGGCTTAATGTCAAAATCTTGCAGTATCCGAGCTATCCTCTGATTGCAAATTAGGCTTCTTTTAAAATTTCATTCTTTGCATCACCACAGAACCATTTCCTAAATCACTTATTCCATTGTACTCTATGTATTACTCAGCGATTACAGGCTGAAGTTGCCTGACAGCACTATTTGTACTTGGAGAAATGGACAGTCAGTGATGAATTATGAAGACATAAGATGACAAAGGTTAATTAATTTGAGAAAGTGGTACCAGGTTTCAAGCAACTTCATGTGGACAAAAAAAGATGTATTTTAATTCAGTTTTAAGACACTCGAACATAAATGTAACCAGGGATTGTACACATGTTTTTTTGCTACGGTGCATCCTGAAAATGGAAATAAATTCTTGGGACCTGAAAATCAATTGTGAAATGATGAAAAAGAGAAGCAGCAAGTTCCCTGCTTTGATGAAAACCTCACAAATTTGCAACATGTTAAAAGGCATCCAGGTACACACATTCAGACATAAACTCACTAATCAGAATTTGGTTATGGTGGAAGAGGAGAGGAAAGCAACAAGAGAAAAGTCTAAAGGAATTAGTATGTCCTTGGTTAAGTGACTTGTTGGGGTAGAGAATGGCATTATCAATGGCTAACAAGGAGATTAATTTCAGCTGGAATAGTGAGCACATTTAACAATAATGCAGGAAAATAAAGTCAAAGAATATTGAATCTAATCTTGGCAGGTATGACAAATTAAAATAAGTATCCCAAAACCGTATTGAAAACAAGGATATTCGATTATCCTTCACTTACTTACCTATTAGCTGGTAACATAGAGTTGGACACAAAAAAGTTACTCATTAAGGTAGTGTGGACTCACTGTAATTATTCAAAACATTTAAAACATTTTAAATGGTTTTGTTTTAAGAATTGTGGCCAAAATAATTAATCATATGCAATTATAACATGTTCAAAAAAACCCTCCAGGGCTGGAGGGATGGCTCAGAGGTTAAGGAGCTGGCTTCCAGAGCCTAAAGACCCAGGTTCAATTCTACAGATCCCATATAAGCCAGATGCACACAGTGGCACATGCATCTGGAGTTCATTTGCAGTGGCTAAAGGCCCTAGTATGTTGTGTCCATACTCTCTCTCTCTCTCTTTCTCTTTCTCTCTCTCTCTCTCTCTGTATATCTCTGCTTATGAATATATATATATATATAAATTTTAAAAGCCCTCCAATGATCCAACAGCTAGCATCAAGACTATACTATGTTCAGAAGTCATGAGGACCTGTGAATGGCAGTCTTCTCCAATGATCAATTCATCAATAAAGAGCTAATTAATGGCCTTTTCATGCTCAGCCCTAAGATAGATTCCTTGAATGCAGTGAGCAGAATTTTCTTACACAGATTAACTCAAAATGACAATACAGTTACAATAAATTGGAG
>PVHP010011803.1:0-29282 GCA_004024765.1 Zapus hudsonius
CACCCCTTGCAGTTTCGATAAATTCCACGGAATTAATTATACTCATAATAAAATCTGTTGTGTTTCAAGCTGCGAAACTCAGATCCTCTTGATCCAAGCACAACAGCCTATCGCTGTGCCGTCTGTTGAACTTGGCGGCCAGGCCAGGGCTGGGATTCCTGTTTGAAGTCAGCACATTACGCCCTGCTCATCAGTATTTCAGGACAGCTGGGATTTTCTGGAAACCAACTCTGGGAGAAAAATCAGTTTGCAAAGATTGTGCCAATTCTAAATTATTATTCCTTCAATCTATAGATTGTAAAAAGGTTGAGGACCACTAAGATCATTGTAATCTGGCGACTCGTGTTTCAGCTAAGTTGAAAGAACAGGAAGTTACAAGCAGCGGGCTTTATTACAGAGGAGCCCCTGCAGGATGTTGTCCTCCACCTGACAGTTCAGTAGGGCTTAGGTCTCCATGGAAGAGCCACCAACTTGCTTCATAGGAGGGGAGGAAGCGTGAGAGCAAAGCTCAGTTGACCTGGAACAGTAGACGGAGCCAGACCTGGAGTAGTCTCCAGCCAAGGCTCTGTCCCCCTGAGACCATCCCGCAAAGCCTTTCGGGGTGCAGGCCGGCCTGCAAGGCAAAGGGAGGTAGTGTGGCCCCGGAAAACCACTCCCGCGAGAGCCAGCAAGCTGGAAGGGCCTGCAGCAGCAGAGCCCAGCCTGAGCTTGGTCTCTGGCTCAGGACCTGAGTCAGCACAAGGTACCTGGAGGAACCATGGAGCCAGGGTGCCACCAGAGCCCATCTTGAGCCAGGGGCTCCTGAGTTCATGTCGCATGCTGGAGAGGAATTAAGGAATGCAAGCGTAAGTCAGTTTATTCCGGAGATAGTTAGAAGGACTCCCAAGCAGGAGGGGCAACCCGAGAAAGAGATTGCTGAGGAGCTGCCTGGTTCACTGGTTACGGCAGAAACTGAGATAGTCTTTACCGAGACTGGTTCTTCTTGAAGTGCACTGTGGGCTGAACCCGTGAGGAGCCTACATGCCTTGAGCGCGCCCCTCAGTCCAGTCGAGGTGCTTCTCCTGCCTCACTCGCCCATTGGGAATGCTCTTACACCACGGTCATCTTGTCCACTCGCTCTCCCGACTGGTCGCACTCCTCTGAGGGCCATTGAAAGGGTCTTTCCTTTCTGTTCTCATGCTATGTGACTGTGGCTTAACAGACTGCATGCTTGACTCTGTCCTTACTGCCTAAAGGAGCTAACTTCTGTGTCACCAGAATTCCTGATTCCCTCTGACTGGGCAGCAGGAGGGAAGGAAATGGTTCACCACCCACCGCAGCTCCTAGGACTTTGAGGCACAGGTGGAATCTTCCTGCTCCTCCCTCTCACAAGCCATTGGATGCTCCTTGGGACCTGTGGGGCCGCCTTGGCCTCTGAGGCATGTCAGTCACAGATATTATTCCATCTGCAGAGTACTCTGTCTTCCGCCATGCTAAGCAGAATAATTGAAGGCTAACAACAGTCAACAGGTGCTGTCATCTCCCTTCCACAGATAAGGAGACCAGGACAGATGCAGAAAAGTTAGAAAGCTTCCCAGAGTCACACATCTCCAAAGGGTTGGATATCATCAGTTAGAAAGCGGAGTTTGTATTCCTGTATGAAAAATGCAGTTATCAAAACACGGGTTCGTAATGAGTTACATTATTTAAAAAAAAAAAACTGATTGAGAAGGGGAAGAGTTATGAGGGAGGGTGGAGAAGGAATCATAATGGTTTATGATCTATAATTATGGAAGATATCAATAAAAAGTTAAAAACAAACAAACAAACAAAACACGGGTTCATAATTCGCACCCATCCCTACCTCTTCCCACGCTTCCCTGCGGCTGCTGGCCTATAGGAGGTGTTGGAGGGATGTGTCCTCAGAAGACTGAACTAAAACTTGGAACCAGTCTGCCTCAGGTGGCCCAGGGGAAGGCTGATTTCCTTCAGCAGCTTTGGCACGAGCCTCACTGTGTCTGTTGATATCCCATCTGTAGGTCTGACCCCTCCACAGGGCTCAGCCATGAAAATGCAGTGACTTAGTTTGACCAAATCTGTGGCCCTCAATCAATCAAAGAAGAAATTGCATTTGACCAGTGTTTTCATTGCTCTTCTCATTAGAGAAAGATTAGCGCATGTGCCTGCCCAGCTCCTGCCTAGATGCTGGTCTTCTAGAGGGTGGGGGGGTGAGGCCACCAGAAGAATGCTTCCTGGACATTTCTTGTCAGGGACAGATGTGTGTGCATGGAAATGAAAGAGTCTGCAGGGATCAGATATTCTCTCTCGTTGGAAAGCTGAAGACTTGAGCAAAGCCTTTCCTGCCAGTTTTCATTTCTAGAAACGTCTCAGATCACTCACGGTCTCACTTAAGAGGAAAAGTTACCTTTATCTGTGTCACTGCTGGAGAGGAGCTGGAGGAAGAGGGTGCAGCAGAGTCCCAGGCTGTTAACTCCCTGGAATGTGATATCCAGCTTCAGCGAGGTCATCTGGAAGCCACAGGGACACTTGTACCTGCACAAGCACGCTCGCGGCTGGTCCTGGTCAGGAGCCCGTGTCTATGCCAGGGTTCAGAGGGAAGCACGGGGGGGCTGAGAGACTCCCCTGTGAAGTTTCCTAGCAAGAGCCATCTTGGGTGTTAGAGAGTGCCCTTGGCATGACCACGGGGAGCTGCTAGGGAAAGGCTGCCCATATCCAGTGTGTGGATGGTTGTGCCTCCCTCTGCTCTCGTTTGTAAACAGTGCCTCTCTTTGTTGCAGAGACCCCATGAGCACCAGCTAAGGAACAGCCTGGGGGGCAGCACCAGCTCTGGGAGGTGACAGGTAGCCTTTGAAGGACCAGGCTCTGCAAGAAGAAACCTGAGCTGGGAGGGTGGCAGAGGTGTTGGGGTTAAAAACATATCAGACACTTTTCTGCCACACAAAAATAAGGAAAGAAAAAAGAAAAGGAAAGGAAAGGAAAAATGTAAGTTGCCTAGCTGAGTATGGCCCTGGCACAGCCCGGCCTACGCTGCTCAGGGCCACTACCCCTTTGAGGTTAGAGCTGCCTACGTCAGCAGGCTTTTTCCTGGCGGGCAGGAAAGGAAAGTTCCCTTTAGTGACAGACAAAACTAATGGATTTGGGGCAAGTCTAGGCCTTCAGAGGTTATAGTGAGAATTAATGGAGGGCCACGTTCACTAATGTTGCTCTAATCCTGCAGTTTGGGGCATAGGCTGAATTTCTGTTTTATGGCATGTTTTACAAACTAACCCACTTTAGATCCAGGCCAGAGTGAGCTCCAGGTCAGGGAACCTGCCCCTTGCATTCCACAGGGGTTCCGCCAGCGCCCAGTGGGGTGCCTTCTGCTCTGCTCCTCTGCCATCTCCCCTGAACCTTCCCCATCAGCTCATTTATCTTTCAGGTGTTATAATAATTGACTTCAATCAGTATTCCATTATCCTAAACAGGCAATTATCCACATTGTCACTGTTGCATTTGCTCTTTTGACCCGGGGGTCGCAGAGGCCCCAGTGTAACAGAATCCAGCAAAATTATTCCCTTACCTGTCATATAAATAGTCTTCCCAGCAAAATGAGACCCAAGGGGGCTTTTTGCGAGGTGTTGAGAAGGCCAGTCTAACTTGATCCTTTATTCAGTTCTTTAAGGAATGCAGCACTGTTTTGGCACTCTATCAAAATAAAACAAAGTTCCATTTTTCAGCTTCTTTTTTTAATGCATGCACCCCTGAGCTTACAAATGCTTCTTTGTGACCCTCTTTATTGAAATTTCCATTTAGCTCTTCCATCTGTTAGCTGTGTTTACCTCTATTTCTAGGGAAAGAATTCAGCATTTCACCTTTATTTGGGGTGTAAGGTCATAAAACTGTCTGGATTAGTTCAGTTATATTTATACCAAACTTAATATTACTTCTTTAACAGGTTTAAAGTCTTTCAATTCCCAAGTTTGTTAGTCCCCACGAACAGTCTGAAGAGAACAGTTTGCATCTTATAATTAGGAAGGTGTGTCATGCCTTCTTGGTATCTGTCTCTTCACCCCAAAGAAGAAAGCCTCGCACCAATGTGAACTTCACTGAGAGAACGTCAAGTTCAATTGTAGTTCTGTCCACTGCCTGTGGATGCTGAATGCACTTGACTGCCCTCCAGGAGAGACTTTTTACATATTGTTCTCCATTTCCTAGAAACACGAATGTCACTATGGTCTTGGGAAACTCCTGAAAGTGACGTAAGAGCTGTTGAAGTAGAGACATACACATGCAGCTTGTGTGAGCGTCTCAGTGTGTGTTCTCTTGAGTTTCTCAAAGCAAAGGACTTTCAGCCTTCAGCAAGGAACTTAGAAATACACCAAGAATAAATTTTTTTAATGTAAAAAAATACAAGCAGACCAATTTTCTTTGTAGAACTGCTGCTGCATTAAAAAGTAAAGTTCCGCCAGGCGTGGTGGCGCACGCCTTCAATCCCAGCACTCGGGAGGCAGAGGTAGGAGGATTGCCGTGAGTTCAAGGCCACCCTGAGACTACATAGTGAATTCCAGGTCAGCCTGGATTAGAGCGAGACCCTACCTTGAAAAACAAAACAAACAAACAAAAAAAAGTAAAGTTCCAAGCCAGGTATGGTGTCGTATACCTTTGATCCCAGCACTCAGGAAGCCGAGGTAGAAGGATCACTGTGAGTTCAAGACCAGCCTGGGACCACAGAGTGAGTTTTAGGTCAGCCTGGACTAGGGTGAGACTCTACCTCAAAATAAACAAACAAACAAAACAAAAAAGTAAAGTTCCATACCTTCCTCCTGACAGTGTGGGCTTTACAGAAGAGGCGTGTGTTTGTGGAGTGCAGTGGGCAGGAGGCAGGCCCCAGGCTGCACGATGCATCTGCTCTCCGTTTCTCTCGCATCTCTTCAGTGATGGCGTGAGGGCTAGGGAGTGGAAAGGTTGCCTGGTGCCTGGCCCCAGATGGCCTCTATCAGAGGTGGGCTTCTCTAGCCTCATGCCAATCCTGTTTGCTAAACTAATTTCTTTTTTTAAAAAACATTTTATTTATTTATTTGAGAGAGAGAGAGAGAGAGAGAGAGAGAGAGAGAGAGAAGCAGACAGAGAAACAGAGAATAGGAGCACCAGGGCTTCCAGCCGCTGCAAATGAATTCCAGGTGGATGCGCCCCCTTGTGCATCTAGCTTTATATGGGCACTGGGGAATCGAACTTGTGTCCTTCTGCATTGCAGGCAACCGCCTTAACCGCTAAGCCATCTCTTCAGCCCTAGAACTAATTTCCGAAGCCATTTGTGTTCATACTGTCGGTTGTCTGACACCTCATCGCGTCACCTGTAGCCCATCTCTGTCCACAGACGCTCCCGTTGCTACAGTGGCTGCTGAGGTTAGACTCTGCAGGCCTTGAAGGGAAAAAGCCTCGATCTTCCCCTGCCTATCTCAATATCCCCCTGGGTGCACAGGCTTTCTCTGGCAGGCCTGTTGAGTGCCAGAGGGATAGGACCCAAGCAGTGCTTAGGGCCTGGCTCAGTGAGGTGTGGCGAAGAGCCTGGGACCCAGGATTGAGTTCCCACAGACCGTTCTCAGAGTTCCACTAATATGAAACTGCGCATACTGTGTCATGTGGTCTTGTTAACAGGGATGCTTTACACTTCAGCTGCACTTCTGTATACCTTAGCAGAGTTTGTTTGAAGAATAACAATGAATTATGGCTTTATAAACACAAAGGAAGCCCACGGCTGCTGTCCTCCAGGGTTAAGGAAAGTCTGTCTCCTATGTCCCTACGGTGTGGTCAACTAGATTTTGAACACTGTTTTTGGTGTACCAAGGATGCAGGGATTGAGCCTCCTAGACCAGCCAGTCTATGCTAATCCAAGGTGGAGGCAGCACAAAGGCCGGGGGAGCACAGAAAGCAGGTGCAGAGCCCACAGCCCTGCTCAGACGTGTGACCGCAAAGCCTCCCAGACCTCCCAGGTACCTGCATGCATTTCTTAAGAATAAATGTTTCCAATATATAGGAAATAAGATCCATTCCTTATTGAAAGTCTAGAGGAGTTGAAGAAACAGCTCTTATTTTTGAAAGCCATAAGACTATTTCCTTATGCTAAAGGCCCAGGACCTTGTGCATGCTGGCAAGCACTGAGCCCCTCCCCACCCAGTACCCCTGTATATGGGTGTCTCACTCTACTGCCCAGGCTGGCCTCAAACTCCTAAGCTTAAGTGATCCTCTTGTGATTGACATATTGATATGATTTATCGACAGAGTGAAAGAAAAAAGCCCTTTTCCTAATGCAAACAAAGGTGTCCTCTCCACTAGTAGCCACCCTTGTCAACAGGGGACACTGCTGTCATCCCGGCTCATCCACTGTCTCCAAAGGCTATGCTGACAGACATGAGGACATGGTGCAAGTGAAGAAGATGGACACACAAATACGACGCACAAGGTCTCCCAGGGGTCACTCACAAAACCCCACCTCTACACAGACACACACACTGGCAGGATCTGCTCCAGCTCTTCTCTGGAGACCCTTCTTCCTGGGTCCCTGATTGTCCCAGTCACTTTTGGCTTTGCCACTGACTAGCCATTGACTCTCCAGCCATCTTGACTCCTCCCTCCTCCTTAATCTAAAGTCTCCCAGAAGACAAGCATGGTGTTCATTCCTACAATCCCAACACTAGAGAGGCTGAGGCAGGAAGATTGCTAGTTCAAGGCCAAACATAAACAAACAAAGCCTCCTAAAGTTCCCCAGCCCTCTGAAATGATTTGTTCCCAGTGCAATCCAAGGGCAGGTGGAGGAGGACTAACTGCAGCAGTGCAGAAGGGAGGGATTTTCTTTGGCGTAGGTAGTAGCTGGTAAGCACTGAGCCACTGAGCTGACCTCCAGCCCACTCTCACCTCACTGCCTTCTGAGCACAAGAGGGACATTGGGATGCCACTCCTTTCTCACTTGGGTCACGTCATCTCTATCCCAACGCGGCTTTCTGCTGCACATGTTTCCCATGTGACCATCTTCCCCACCTTTTGGTTAGGGCAGAGTTCCTGCCCTGGCACACCTGTTTGTCAGTGTGTGCACATTTGCACGCAGGCAGCGCTTGCGGATGCTGATGGGCGCTAATCCACCTTAATAATGTGGTGAGAGATTGCATCACACTTTGTTTTACAAAATATGAAAACTCTGCAGCTGTGAAGGAATAAGCCACGTACTTTATCTGAGAGTCGGCCTCTTACTGGGGGATACACTCCATAGTTCATGTCAGTTCCCTGCTCCTTGTGTCGTCCATGAATGCAGAAAGATCACATGATCGACCCTGTAAATCCAGGATGCTGTTTCCATGGAGGAGACATGTGAGCCATGGGCACGAGTGAGTTCAGAAGACACACCGGATCATGCACTGGCCTTGACTCCACAGAAGTACTTATGTTAGCGGCCCAGCTAGGAGAAGGGTCGAGGGAAGTGGACGCCTCCACTCTGAGCCTGTTCTCTGATATCCGAACTGCTCTTTGGGGATCTTGCAAGAAGCCACAGTGGTCACAGGACTCTCAGTTTTCTTCACTTGACTTTTGTATATCATCCTAATATTGCTTTCAAATAGTTTTATCATCTCTGTACTCTAAATTGAAGCTTTTACTCAGAAATTCGATTTATCTCCTAGTTTTCAAACAATGTAGTGTAGAGAGGGTTGAACTTTTGACCCAGTGGTAAATACTTACAAACTGCAAATGGCTTTTGACAAGCCTAAAAACAAGCCTACGTCCTGTCATGTTAAACTCCCTCTGCTTAAGGAGACTAAAGTTTTGAACTCTTAGCTTCTTGGAGTAAGATATGACTGCTTCCAAAAAATTCTTTCTTACCCAAATTCTGTCTGTTAGAATTCACGAGTCAGGTGCTACTGAAGGAGAACAGTGGTGTTTTTTTTGTAGCCGCCAGGCTGCTCAGTGTGTGCTCCCACGTGGTGAAGCTGGCCTAGGACACTGCTAGGATTTCCCTCTTCGATGCCTACACCTGCCAAAGGGTGGCCCCTTCCTCCAGTTGGATCACTGTGCTTGTTGTAGTGCCCAGACACCCAAGCCCTTCGTGCAGGTGCTGCTTCATGCCCACCAGTTGGATGGTTCTGAGTGCTGTGCACTCTGAAGGGGACAGAGCTTTGGTCCATAATCTTGTTGGAGTTTGATTTTTGAAGTGTTTTTTCTTGAGTAGATGATGATACTTCCTTCCTAAGGATATCATAACCCAAATCACTGAGCTATTTCTCTCAAATAGTATACTTGTCTTGAGGTCAAAACGGGACCCTTGTGAGTCCTGAATACAGATGCAGTGTTAAGGCTTAGGCCTTGTTTTCTTCTGCTTCTCCATCACTCAGTGAGCTAGCACAAAAGTTTACAGTTCAGGGTTACAGGCAGTACCACTCCCGAAGAAAGAAGAATCTGATTTCATTGTGAGTCCCAGCTAAAGCTTCCCCGTGACATTTCCACGTTCTGTGTGACTCTTTAAATCAAACAGAAGCGTGCAGAGAATGTTTGCAATAAAAATCCTTCTAGACACCAGCTGTCACTGACAACTTGTAGAGAGAGGTGCAGACAAAATGAAGAGTATTTGAACCTGTGTTCATTTTCAGACTTTGCTTCTGCTGACATAGACCCCTACCTGCCTGTCCTCCTATGCGGTCTCTCAGCATGTCCAGGAGCTTATAAAGTGTCCCCAAGGCAGGCTGGATAGTACAGCATGTGACAGCAGAGTGGCATCCCTATCCTCTGAGTCTCTGCCCAGGCCCTTTTTACTTTAAGGCTAAGGTTAATTTGTAAAGTGTCTTTCTTCGAGTAGACTCCCTCTGCTCACCCACTGAAGTTCTCTGAGGACCCTGTTGCACTTGAAAGTGGGCCTTTTCATTCTGCTTCCAGGGCTTCCTGATCATAAAGAGACAGTTTTTCGTTGTCCTTCCCATAGTTCTTCATCGTCCCACCCTTGGGGGTTAAGAAAAACTTCCCTCATAGTCCTTTTGCTTCATTTTCCTTGGAGCATAACTGAAAATATCATGGGGCTCTGGAGGTTTCCAGAGGGCAGTGTGTGCTTTGACACGAGTGTGCTCTTAGTGGGGGCCATTCTTCTGTGCAGGCGGCCTGGCCTCAGCCCAGCCACAGGTCTTGCTCACAGCAGTGCTGCTGCTGAGCTGGGAAGCCAGCAA
Organism: Zapus hudsonius; assembly: GCA_004024765.1. Lineage (NCBI taxonomy): Eukaryota > Metazoa > Chordata > Mammalia > Rodentia > Dipodidae > Zapus > Zapus hudsonius. The sequence goes on from PVHP010011803.1 coordinate 9,183, forward strand.
ATTGTACTAGCAGGCTAGGGAAGACAGCCCAGGTTCCATTCTCCAGCACACACATAAAGCCAGACAAAGCAGTGCATGTGTCTGGAGTTCATTTGCAGTGGCAGGGGGCCCTGGTGTGGCTGTTTATATTCTCTCTCTGTTTTCTCTCTCTCTCTCTCTCTCTCTCTCTCTCTCTCTCTCTCTCTCTCTCTCTCTGATTAATAATAAACTAATAAATACGTTTTAAAAAGTGTACTTGTTTGTGCTTTTCTTCCCTGCTCTCTTACATTTTCCCAAGACTTGCTGCCCCCCTTGTACATTCACACTTTTCAATTTCCTTGCTTCTTTACTGTTCTCTAGAGACATACCAGATATTACAAAATGGCTAGGCTTCAGTTGGGCCATTTCTTAGTTCTGTCCCTGGGTGATGTGAGGAAATCAGTGAACACGCCCATTCACTGTTTTTGCATAGGTAAAAGAAACCATAAGACCTGCAGATTTAGTTCAGTTTTGTCATAAGGGTCAAATGTCTAATGTGAGAGTTTTTTGTAAACAGTGCTATAACTATGGGGTAGGGCTATTTGTATGTAGTTTGCTGAGGGACTAGCGTCAACTCTGCCAACTGGAGTAGCTACTGTGTGCCAACCACTGTTATTGAAATTATGCACTCATTTTTTTTCGTTTTATTAAGAAAAGAAGCATATAGAAGAAGCACTGTTATTTCTCATTTTGCAGCTGAAGTCACCAGCCCAGCACCCTCCTAGTAAGTAGCCGAGCTGGGCTTCAAAGCTGGGTCTTCCTCCTGGATCCTCCCTGGGTTGGAAGGCAGGGAGGGCAGGTCGCAGGCCCAACACAGCATCTACCCGCAGCCACTGCATTGGCCTGGCCACAGCTGCCGTGTCTCAGATTAGTGGTACTTGCAGGCTTAGACCTAGTTGTAAAAGAACCTGGTTTGAATAACAGGGAGGGGCAGGGGAAGCATATAAAATATAAGAAATAATTGAGTTGTAAAAGTGACTTTGTCTTATAAATATGTCACTTATTTAATTTCGGTTTATTGGGATAGCCTGTGAGACAAATAAAGGATGCTTAAGTACCTAGGACTGAGTCTGCAAGGAACAGACATGTCTGGGGCTGCCTGAAGACGAAAGCCAAAGCCCAGGTCACAGCAGCACCCAGGCTGGTGCCAGGCTGCCCTCTCCAGCAAAGGCTTACTCCACTGTCATGGCACTTCTGCATCTTTCGAGATCTCTGTTTTAAGAAACCTTTTCAGAGCCGTTGACGGCGACTTTCAGCGTGTAGCCTCTGACTAAGCCGTTCCCTGTGCTCAGGAAGCAGACCCTCGGACGGACGCTTCTGATTAGTTCTCTGCCATCTCACTTTCACTTTCCTGGTAGAAGGTTTTGCTTTACTACTCAATGGTTGGCTCTCAAAACAGGAAGGCAAGTTTGACATCATAAAACCAACAACTGACATTTGCACAGTGGCTTCCCATTGACAAAGCAAGCACTGTTTCTCACATTTTCTCTCCCCCTTCACTGGAGGTCACAACACAAGCTCCAGATCTGCGAGGAGGAAGCTGCCACCCCAGAGGCACTCTGGGCAGTTGTGTGGACAGGTCTCCAGTTTCAGCCTATACCTGCTCCAGGGTCAGCGTCTCTGCTGCCAGGACTGGCTCAGAGGGTTCCTTTGAATTCTGCACAGCCTGCAGTATGGTGCCTGAAAGAGCCTTCAGTAAGGAACTGCACACTAGAAGCATGGATGATTACAAGATCAGTGGAAACTGTGGCCTCATTTCTTTAATTCAAAAACTTATAACACAGGATTTCAAGAGATCATTCAGTCTCCCAGAATCTCCCATGAGAAGGTATCCCTGAGTCCATCCATGCATGTGTGTGTGTTTCATGGAAGAATCCATCCTGTTTCTCCTCATTCTCAAAGGGATCTGTGGTACAAGTGAAGGTCATAATCACTGCTTGAAAAAATAACAGATAACCATGAAATATTTGAAGATTTTAGTTAGCATTCTTAAAAAAAGATGGAAAGCATCAGGAATTTGATGTTATTTAAGCTAATTAATCTTGGCTTATTAGCGCTTAAACCAAATGAGGCTGGAGGTTGGACTTCATGCCAGTGGTCCAGTCAGTAGCATTGTTCTGTGACCACTGGTCTCACTGAGTTACACTAGCCACCGTGAAAATGCCCATGGTGAGGAAAGAGGGGAGGAGGGGAGAGGAGAAGAGGGGAGGGGAGAGGGAGAGGAGAGGAGAGGAGGGGAGGGGAGGGGAGAGGAGAAGAGAGGAGGAGAGGGGAGGGGAGAGGGAGAGAGAGAGGAGAGAAAATTAAGAGACTGGGAATTACAGTACCCTAATCAACCCCATCCCTAACTATATTCTTAAACACTTCCCCTCCCTCCCTTCCTTCCTTCTTTCCTTCCTTCCTCCCTCCCTTTTTCTTCATTCCTTTCTTTTACTCTTGTACTTTGAGGGAGTTTCTTAACTCAGTGTTTGACACTAAGACATTTTGTTTACTCACAGGTGAGACTGCATATCTTCTGCTGTACACAGGGTTCAGGGTAAAGGTCCATTCCCATTCCCACTTTATCTCTGCCTACCCAATGCTGGTGTATAGTACGTTTTCACTTTGTTAGTCTTTGTGACCCATTGGTGTTGGCAGATGACACAGATTCACTACGTCCAAATAGAGTTTTCTAGGAAGTGATTGTGCCAGTAGGTAGCCTAACTTAAAGTGCAATATAGCAGCAAACAACTGGTATCACTGAGCACCTCACTACCTGTAGAATGTGAGTAAATAGAGTAAGTCATTCTCTCTCAACGTGCACACACTGCATTTCAGTCAGTACAGTAATCAGGAAACAGTGAAAGGAATCCAAAATGGAAAATGTCAGGAGGTAAATAATTATGGAATTTCAATTTTCACAAATTATAAATGGTCAAAAGAAACGAAAGATGTTTTAAATAGAAGCAAAATATACACAGTGAGACAGTAGCTAATAGCTTTCCTTCATCAAAGAATCAGTAGGCTTAGGTCTTTGTTGGCAGAAGAAGAAAAGTCCAAGACATCTATTCAAATTTGAATTCTTCAGCATTTTATCTCCCATATCTTATAAACTACCTTAAACTTTTAAGAAACAAGTGATGAAATTATTATCCTTGTGCTCTGTGACCATGCTTCATTAATTATACTATCTTTCTAAATATTTACAGTCCATTCTTTCAACTATTTCTAGATTTAACAGAAAGCATATCTCCATGACATTATATGTGGACTAAATTGACATTAGATATTCCTGTGTTTACACACATACATATGGTTAATGACTTGTGTTACCTATTAAAGTTTCCTGTTTCCTGATTTTAAAGATTTTTAAAGGCCCAAGCACTGAAATGTTTATTTTGACCTCTGGATCTTCTGCTTCACATAGTAACACACAAACAGGCTACACACTTACTTCAACATCACCATGCCCACTCTTTAACCTTCCTTAGGAAGCCAAGGTTTGGCCAGTGGAGGTCAAGCTGTACATGTAGCATAGATGGTATTCAGTGAACTGTCACAGAGGAGAGTCAAAATGAAAACAGTGAACATTTCTCCAGCAGCTTAGAGCTGGGATTAACTCGGATCACCCAGTCTTCTGCTTTTAATGAAATTCTCCTCCTTGTATTTTCATGTTTGGGAGAGAGTCCAAGTTATCTCATGCTAATTTAGTTAGGCAGTGCCCTCCGGGGATGTCACAGGCTTCCCTGACCTCTCCAGAGAGAGAAGCAGCAAAGGGATGCAGAGAATTAAACATTCCTAAGAAATTGGAAAGCAGCAACCCCCAGAGAATTGGTGAAGAAACTCGCTCCAGACTCGGCTGCCAGAGCCCCCAGTCACCTTTTCAGCACTTGCTTGACGTCTCTCTCAGTCCCATCTGGCTTGATTCCGAGGTCAGCCTGAAGACACAGAGGTACAGCTTGGAGTAGTCTGGGAGGTCCACTTCTCCTTTGTCCTGAAGAACCCTGGGAAAGATGGGCAGAGTACAGTTAAGTCATTCTTAACTTGCTTTAGAGGAACTGCTACTTTAACTTCTCAAAGAATAAGCTCCTTGGTTTTTAGTGACTGATGTAAGGGTTATTGTTTTTTTTTAATTTATATTTATTTTTGAGAAAGGAAGAGAAAGTGAAAGTATGGGACTGCCAGGGCCTCCTGTGTTTGCAGACGCACGTGCTACTTTGTGCATCTGGCTGTACATAGGTCCTAGGGATCAAACCCAGATTGGTGGGCTTTACAGGTAAGTGCCTTTAACTGCTGAGTCATCTCCTCAGCCCTGTTGTGTGTGTGCTTTAATCGCATAAGACAAATATGGCTATTTTGTAATTGCATTAGCTCTTTTGCAGAGAATGTTTCCTCTTGTGCTTCTGAAAGAAAGGGGGCTGAGAAATGGTTTCTGCTTTAACATCGTATTCCCTTTTCTGGTTCACATTTCCTAGACCGAGAATTTTAGAAAAGTAGACAACAAGTATGATTACATATGGAGTCTGTCATGTAAACACACCTAAGCAGCCACATCTGATCATATAGCCGGAAGATCTGGTGAGCCTGGTCCCCGTAGCCCTTCGTGGTGACGTCTGCGGGAGTTAAGCTTACAGTACCTCTGGAGGGAAGACACTGCAGAGGCTGGGGTGCCCAGCCACACCCTCGGGACAACCCCTAGTGTGCTTCTTTTCAGACCCTCCTTCTGTGTGGCGTTAGTGACTCCTACTTTCTGTGTGAAACACGTACCCTTTCTTTCCATCATGACCCTCACGCTGCTCTTATCCCTCTGGCCTGCTAGACAGAAGGCCTGACTCTAGCCTGGTCCCAGCCGTCAGGAACACCTCTTGGAACCCCAGTCTCCTTTTCTCTAAGACCCAAGCAAACCCACTAGCTCTCAAACACTATGTTCTCTGCTCCAACGGTGCAGGGCCTATCAGCTGAAGTTTCCTAACTTCTAGTTTCTCAGATGTCACTGAAAGAAAAGCATAATGCTAATAACCACCAACTCTGACCCTCGGGAGGGTTGCTTTGCGACATTCCTTTGTAGAGACAACAAGCATCTTCTACTTCAACAGCCGCCTCCCACTTCAAACTCTTTTTCATAAAGCCAGTCTGACCAGTGAGAGAGGAAGTGTGTGGTTAGTGGCGTTGATCTGGGGGGCCAGACCCCTTTCAAAGAACGAGGCAGAAGCCTTCCATACTTCAGCCTTTGGTGTTAGGAACAGAGCGTGGAATGGGAAAAAGAAGGACCCCGTGTGGAGTCTTCCCAAGGCCGCCGGCTGTCCAGTAGCCCAGGCCCCAGTGTGCGAAGGAGTTAAAGGAATCTGCGCCTTCACTCCGTCAGGGAGTGTCTCTGAGCACCAGAGAGAATCTGGCACAGGATGTGTTTTCATGGAATTGCTTATCAAAACCTAAGCTTCTGCTGTTTCATTTTGATGGGTAGATGGGGTGGAAAACTGGCCCAGGGACCAGGAAATTTGCCTTCTGTTCCTGTTCAGGCGCTGTGTGACCTTGTTGCTGGTCAGTCCTCCAAGCACATCTCAGTTTCTCCATCTGTAAATTTAGACAGTGGAGTAAACATTACTGATTTAAAATGCTGGGGAGATCGTTCTGAGTTTTCTCGCCATAACTGTTGCACAAGAACACTTTGTGGGGCTCAGCCTTGGGCTCTCCCCAGGTTCATACTGAAGAGCACCTCTTATCTGCTTGAAGCATTTTCAGACCTCAGCCTTGCTGCCTGCAATGGGTTGTGTTCCCACCTAACCTTGTTAACACCCTCCCAGCCCTAGGAAGTGAGTGGAGGAGCTGAGAGGCCTTAAGCCAAAATAAACAATAAAGTTTAGAAACACTTCGACCAAGATAATTAGGAAAATGACGTTGAATAAGGATGGCTTTAGAATTGTATTATGCTAAAGTTAGAAGCTGGCTTCAAACAGCACAGTCTCTAGCTAGCCGATCAGTGTTAAAGGTTTTTTGTTTTACTTTGGTTTAATTGGTTTCTGTCTTTTAAAATATTTAATTTGTTTAAATCTCCTACTCGCCCTTCAGTTTTGGCTTAACTTCCAGGTTTTCTTCTTTATGGAGAAGTCAAGGTGGAAAAAATAATTTTATTAACATGTGATTACTATTGAGGAATGCTATCCAACAAAGGAATGCTATTCATCAATAGCTAATAAGTTTAGCTATTCAGAAAGCAAGACCATAACAAAGTTTACATTAAGTGTCCAAAACATATATGAACTACCAGGTTTTCATGTTTTTAAAAAACTTGAACATACCCAACTTATTTTGGGCAACGACTCATAAATTCTGAAAGATGGAAATGTTGACACCTCAGATACTATTCAGAAATGTGTTCTTTAAAGGAATTAGTGTTCTGAAAAATGCTGTCTTTTTATGTTTGGTGTGATAACAGCCCTTGGAATTATCACATCATATCTCAAATATCGTTGTGGAGCACTGATCTCTCAGGCTTTAACCCAGGAATTTTCTTCAATAATATTATCGTTTAGAATAGCAATAACATTTAATAGGTCGCAAAGTACTCTCGATGTATTTTTGGACGGGATATCTAAAACCCTCTAACCTGTGTAAGAAATCAGGGGTGAAGTAAGTTAGGGAAATTATCTAAAGCGGCATTTTCAGCAGCAAGGCCTCAAAGCCTGAGGACTTCGGCTGAGTCCACGCCATGACCCAACAGGAAGACAGGCCTATAAAAATTCTTCATTTGGACAGATGGACAAACCTATAAGGACTCGCTCGCCTCTTGCCACTGTCAGCTTGTACCTCCTGCACACAGTCTGGTTGTGAATGTGTGTTGCGGCACTTCCTCTCCCAGGACCACAGCCCAGCCGTTCTGTCCTGCAGAGAGGTGCTCTCTACCTTCAGCCTTTGCAGAGAAGCCTCCTAGCCACCTGTGCTGGTTTTGCTGCTAGGGACAAGGTAATTCCAAACAAATAGGCAAATATAACTTTTTCTTTCTTCCTTCATTCTTGACCTCCAGCCCCAGTAGCACTCAAGGAGTCCAGGCAGGCAAAAAGCAGGCAGTCTGGGTGTTTCTTTTCTGTGGGCTCTTTTCTCCAGAACCTCCGATGGGCCGTGGGCTATGGGGCAGCACCAGCAGATGGCGCTGTCTTCTCCTGGTGTGCACACCTCCCAGCCCTGTAGTTGGGGCTCCTATGTACATCCTTTAGGAACAAATGGTCCTTGGTCATCCTTTCCTCGGTGGTCCTAGCAGAGTTTCAAACTAATACTGAGTGGGAGAAAGAAATGTGGCTTGCAAACAGAAACTTGTTTCCACTGCCTTGCAGACCTCAGAGCCACTATGGGCTCGGGGATGGCCTATTGTTCCCAGTGATCTGTACCCGCTCACATCCCCCCCCCCCAAAGCAAACATGCAGCCTATTGTACTGGTAGGAATATAACACTTGGGTTTTGTGTGTGCTGAGTTTTTTTTTTTTCCCATTCCTGTTTTTCCTTTCCTGGAGTTTGTCACACACGGGACAATCTATGTGAAATAAAATCGAAAGGAAGGAGTAATCTTGTGGCTGTCACTCAGGCAAGTGTGTTCATTCTCACACTGACTCTGCTCTCTGATGTCTGTGTGTGCTCAGTCAGCAGGCCCAGTTGGAGCTCAGAGGTCCCGTGGCAGGACCCTGTCACCTAGCAGTCACAGTGCTCTCCAGGAGACTCTGGCGTCTATCTCTAGCCTTGGAGAAGTGATTTACTGAAACAGTATAAGACTTAACTCACTGCTTCCTCGGTGCACTGGCTCAGCCCTCTCACTTGACTCAACCGAAGTTGTTCTTTCTCCTTGAGGCTAAGAAGTGCGTTCTAGAAGACAGAACACTGGAGCCGCTCCATGGGGAAGGTCACATTAGTGAGGACTCCACAGCCCGTCTTTGGGAGTGTTCCAGAACAAGCCCCAGAGCTCCAGCAACCCTAGTCACTCTCACCCACCTTCCTGAACACACGGGGAAGTTTGCAGAAACAGGAACCAAAGAGCAAGCAGTGGGATTCCCACACATCTACTGGCTCCTTCACAAGAGCAGTGAACATAGACCAAGTATTCTAGGTGTGGATAGATGAGCGCTTTAAAATTACCGGCTTTTCATAATACAGACTTGGAAGTTTTAGAGCAAATATTCAGTAGCTGTTTTTATGCCGTTGATTCATAAAATGGTCCACATTCCCTGGGGTCTCAAAGTAGAAACTAAATTTTAAGAGAGCATGGTTAAAATTTAGTTTTGTAATTGCATCAGTTTGAGACTTTCTGAATCCTGACCTCTGTAAGCACAACACAGTGAAAACACCTTTAGTACTTTGAACGTGCGAATGTGCCAGATGCAGCACACCTCACTTTGAAGGCTCCACATCGCCCATCTGCCTAGGAAGGTTCGGACCACGAAGTTAACATCTGCCTTCTCCTCAGTTCCACTCACAGTGCTTTCTCTGAAGGCTGGAGGCTGAGAGAATGAAGCACACACATGCTCTCGAGCCAAGAGTTGCATCATGGGCTCTGTGTGATCAATAAGTACATTGTGGTGGTGATTTCATAGCAGATTAGCTGATGTGTCTACAAGCCAGCACTTGACTTGAAAGGCTGGTCTGGCTGCTCGCTGTGCTAGCGTGGCCCTCGCTCTGGGCTGCCCAGTCCCAACCCCAGACTGGGTACAGCCCTCAGTTTCGTCGTGAGTAACCCATCAGAACCTGTGCCTATGGGAAAGAAAGGGCGTTTTGTCCTTTTAAGCACTGTCAAAAGACAAAATCACTAGTTCTAGGGGGTACAGAGTAGAATTGAATGCACTTCCAGAACCGGGTTGGAGACTTCAGCCAATCCCTGAGATGAACACAGCAGTAAGCAAGGGGTGATCCACCACGAAGAAGGGCTAACTTGATAGAAGCTACCCAGGGCTCCCTATTTGCCGCCAGAGACACGGTGTTCTTGGTGCTCTAGAACTGATTTATATTGCATTGTCTCCCATTCACGTCAGGATCTTAGAGTCTCATAGTGGAGTTTTAGTTCTTCCTCACAGGCTTTCTGTTTCATTGTTAAGGAAATGAATTTTTATAGTTGGAATATAGTTTTGTTTGTTATTTTTTCCTCTGATGCTGCTTTTAATCTCACAGTTGCAGGGTAAATAAATCATTGTATACTTGGGGAAAAAGAGCTGGCAGGAAAGTTGAATGTGTTAAAGACTCTTGCTTTTCATTGCGAGTAAGATTTCCCAACTGGAGCGTCTCTGTTTTATTTTGCCTCTGGCTAACATCTGAAGATCAGTAATAAAGCTCTATGCAAATACTTTCATGTATTAAAAGAACAATATTTTGACACTCATTGACACAAGCAAAAAATGCAACACTAAATTAGTGTTCAGGAAAACAATGAACATATTGTTCATTCACATGAAATGAATGTGAAAAATTTTGTGTTCTATTAACAGAAAAGATTTCTCTTAGAACTCAGTCGGTAGCGTTTGCCTAGATGACATGACTTCTGGGATTGTATGGTGACAGACAACATGTAGCAATCATTGATACTTGTCAAACTACAGAAAATTTTTGTCACCAAAAAATAAGTGTTCCTGTGCCAGGCTGGTACTTTATGTCTCTAAAGGTGTTTTAAATGAGTATTTTTGGGCATTTGAGAAATTTAAACTACTTGTGAAAATATTTCGATAATACAAATTAATCATAGGCTTGCTTTTCTACTTGTTTTTCTTGAGTTCATGTAGTTGACTTAAAAGTTTGTCTCCCCTGCCCATCTATGCAATTTTGATAATTGAATTTTTATTTTTAATATTGTAGAACACAAAGGGCCTTTTTAGTTTTGTTTTCAGTAGTGTAGATGGGCCCTTGGTGGGGAGGGATGCTTCATGTATACACTAATTTCTCTTCTCCTGGGTCACTATGCTAAGGCATTGCTGTTGCAGTTAGTGTTTTCTTAAATATAGCTGGCTTCCCTTTTCATCTGTGCTGATGAAGGAGATTGTAGAGCCAAGATCTAGGGTCTTTGTGATGCAGACACGGGAGCATGAACTAATTCAAGTTGGATAGAGCAGTGTGACTGCGCTGAGGAACAGAGCCCATGTGCGATTTGTAGTGACACTGGTTCACTTGGCAAACAAAGAGGAAGAGTGCTCGAACAATCCCACAAGCAGATTTGATGAGCACTGAAGAAAGGAAAGACTCTTGGACTTGACATTGCTGCTTGTGGGATTGAGCTCAGTGGGAAACATGAGTGTCAGTGAGCCAGTCAAACGGGCACAAGATTCCCAGTTCCTGAAATGGCAGCTCTTTAGCTCATCATCCCATCACCATCACATAGGCACCAAAGGGTGGTCTCAGCCCACCCCAAGCCCCTCTTTCTCACACTGGCACCCCCATTGCCAAGCAGGCATCTGCTGTCTGCCCCTTGGAGCAGACACATGGCTGGTCCCTAGGCTTGCAGGTCCCCCACTGCCGTGATCTGAGCTTGTAAGGAAATTCAAGCAGGAAGACTTGTCATAAGGAGCCACAGGACACTTCAGAGACACGGGAAGTAAGGCCTGCTGGGCTCAGTGGTCTTTTCTCTTGTCCCGCATAAGAGTTAAGGGCTCCTTTTTGACTCCTCTCCTCGTGTAAGTTTCCTGACCTTTTCTGGGCCAGCCTCCCATCATCATTAACAGGGACCAGGCTCCAGCAGCCTCGGTGGATGCTCCCTGCTGGCTCAGTGTCTATCTGCTACAGGCAGAAACTCTGATTGGTCCAGACTTGCCAAGTCTCAGTCCAAGATAAGGGGTTGGCTGGGCAGGAGGCACTGTGACAGGTCACCTGCCTTCAAGACAGCCAGCTGCCTTTGATTCACCTTCAGCTGCACTGGTGGGTGGTGATAGGCTTACTTATCAGGAGGAAGTCCTTAGAAAGGAGCCACACCTGCTGGCTCCCAGATACTACCAGGAGCCTGTGTCCCAGGAGCTCTTCCTTACATCAGAAGCCAGGCTTTTCCTTTATACTCATCAAAAGGTAATCCCCAAACCAGGCAGTGTTTGCCCTTTCTTTCCCTTCCTGGGATATCCTCTGGGTTAGCCTGCAAAGCTCCTTACCTGTACTTGTGATGGTTTAATAATGGAGCAGAAAGGACTCAAGGGAAGAAGCTGAACTCTCGTCCCAGCTCAGGACTGAGTGGGTGTGTGACTTTAGGTGAACCACTTAATCTCTGGTTTCAGTTGCTTCATCTTGAGAATGAGTTGAATTGAATGAGAATATCTCCAAGGCCCCTTCCAGCTATAAAATTCTCTGGCTCTGACTAACTGACTTGGGATTTAATTCACCCACCCTGTCAGCCTTCCCTCCCTTGGCCATTTGTTTGGTCACAGGGATGAACTAGATTCTCCCAGACACTAGCAGCTCTTCCAGGCCACACACTCCATGGCTGCCGCCATTGTCCTCACAATAAACTAGCTTTTGAGCACTTCCTATGTCTTGGGCACTCTCGTACACACTTTCCGTGTGAGCGAGTCTAATCTTTAAACAACTCCATGAAGCAGGATTCTGACTTCACTGAGCATCAGAAGGTAGAGAACTTTCCTTAACCTGTAAGTCTTGTGCTGGAGCTGAGGTCCCGTCCCAGCCTGTCCCTGAAGAGGCACTTCGTATGATTCCCCAAGCAGCAGCCTCCCTTCCCTGGGGACTTACTTAGAATGATGTGCGCTTTCTTTGTGGCCTTTCTGTCGGAATCTCCTGGGCTAAAGGGGAAAGCAAGCTGGGCTTTGGCCTTCTAGATGATTCTGATGTATGATAACATTTGAAAACGCCTGCCTCCTCTCTTCATCACTACATTTCACCACTGAGGTGTTCTGACAGGGAGGGAGGGCGCTTGCTTATTTGTGAACAAACGAGGCTGGCCCTCAAATGCAGTGCCCATAGAGGAAGAGCTAGCTGTATTACTTTTCAAGCTCATTTTCTCTCCTAGTTGACGTCACTGATGCATAAGTCAGGGAGTGGAGACAGCAAGTAAGGAGGGAGGAGAGGTAGGATTAGTCCTGCGGGTGTGTTCTTCTTCCTCAAAGCTCTGTAGTCTCTCAGCAAAGTGAGCAGGCAGGATGAGGGCAGGGTGTCACATAGCAGGCTAACGTCCTTCCTCAGCATGGGGTCAGCTCTTTCATCCTGTACTGCCCAGCATAACAGACACTAGCCTCATGTGGCCTTAGAATGGTCAAGAGGTGGCAAAGTTCATGCTAGACTTGGAAGACTTAGCCTATAGTAAAGGCTCACGAAGTATCTCCATCGTACTTTATGTCTTAGGACAACATTGGGCTAAGTAAAACATTAAAGGTGGCTGCATTGTTTTTCACATTTTAAAGTGACAAATAGAAAATTTGTAAATGATATGCGTGGTACACATGCCTCTTAGACAGTGCTGGTTAGCACTGACTTTGTCAAACGTGTTAGCTTGTTCATGGCACTCTGCAGTCTAGAGCTTTGCCACTGAGCTGTGCCCACAATACAATGAACTATGTGTAGCTTTCATTGACTAGAAAGGCCAGACTTAAGGCAACACTAGCACTGAAAGGAACCTAGAACTAGCTCAGAAGTTGGATTTCCAAGGTCAGAGGCAGAATCAGGTGTGAAAAACTAGAGGAAGCAGGTTTAGGCAGCAGAGCCAGAAGCCAAGAGCAGAGAGATGGAGGCTCAGATGGTCACGAGTGGAAAGAAACCTCCTCCTTAGCAAAGCATCTGTATTGTCCCTGCTGAGCCATGCACTAATTCTCCAACGGCTTGCCTTAGTATTGGAGTGGGAGCAGGTAATTGGAAACACCTGGCCAAGGTAGGCGGCTGGGTGAGCTTCAGGAAGCAACTGTGCCTGGGAATATGCTGTGACAGGAGTGATGATGGGCGAGTGACCTGGAAGTGAGCTTCTATAGCGGAGGTGCCAGGCTGAGTGTTACCTCTGCCTTCAGAGTAAGCCTGTGATCACAGGAGCTTCGCACAGAAGCTGCCAGCGGAAGCAATAGTGTTTAAAGACAAGTGTAGAGCAGGGTGTGGTGGTGCGTGCCTGTACTGCCAGCAGGAGGCAGAGGCAGGAGGATCTCCAATCCCAGGCCACACTGGCCTACAGAGTGACTATGTCTTAATCATGTGAGCAAGCAAACAAACACAGACATGGGGGTCACACTGAAACATTCAGCCAACATTATAGTCATCACATGATAGCACTTTTTGGTAGATTCTTCTAGAAATGGTAGCCAGAATCCTACACACCTTCTTGCAGTGTGGCTCTACCATTCTTCCCATTGGAAACAGTCTCTAATTCCACTTTGTTTGATATTGGGCTGAACCTGGGATCAGTAGTTGATGTAGAAAGTACCAATGGGTAGTAGCTTCCGGGCCTAACCCTTAAAAAGCCTCCGGTACTGTTTGCCTTTGAGAAAGAGCCATGGAAAGACGCTCAGCCTAGACTAACAAGATGTGGAGACCCTGCTGGGGAAGCGGGGCCAGGAGATGCAGCAATAGCACTGAGGTCTGGAAGGAGGGCCACCACTATCCCACAGTCCAGCCAGACCTCAAGACTGATACCTGCAGGAGCTGAGATGAGCCACGCCCCGAGCCCTGCAGAGCTCCTGACTAGAGTCCTGAGCAACAAAAAGCTACAGTGGAAGGGAGGTCACCTGGCGCCAAACTCAGGGTAGATGAGTGCCCTGCCCACAGGGAGGTCAGTGCCATACCCCCATTGGTATATGACATATTCATTACGGTGCTTCCATAAGTTATTTACATGGTCACATAACTTTGGTATAGTTGAAGATGGCCTTGAACTCCTGGTCCTACTGCCTCTACCTCCCAAATGCTGGGAATACAAGCAGGTACCATCATGCCTGCCTTAAAATGGCTACTGATAATTCTTTACACACTCCTTCACAATATATGGTGCTGAGCACTCTATCCAGTGAGGTGTACAACCATAATCCTTTCAGATATAAAGAGAAATATCACATGAGATTATCTAACTATTATAACCATAATCCTTTCAGATATAAAGAGAAATATCACATGCGATTATCTATGTGTATTCAACACTTTTCTTGAAACATTCTGAAATAAAAAAATTTAAAAATATGGAAGAGAAAGTAAACTTCATTCTAACAATAAAATAAACTATAACTTGAATTGCATGATATTAAGAATTTTGGCAGATGCCATGAAATTGGAGAAAAACAAGAGAAGACTCTAGGAACTATACTTGGTGCCTACAGAGTTTGCTCACAAACTCTTACTACCTGAGAACATGGAACCTGTCCTACATGGCAGTGCTGGTATTACTGTAGGTGGTTAGCTACCCAGCTATGGAACCCTAGACTGGGGCCCTCGGTGAAACTGGGGAGCAATAGCTGCAGAGGCTCTGTGACCCTCACACCCACTCTTTGCCAAGCCAGGGCCTGGCAAGTGGTCAGTCTGACAGAAAGTGTCAGAGCTGCCTCCGTGGAAGCCACAGTCAGCCAGCTGTGCAGTGTAAGGATATTGGGGAGGCCCCAGTCTCTCCATCTGGAAGGAGAGAGCTGAAGAAGGGAAGGAATAGAGTGAAGCAGAAGAGCCGCTTTCAAGGAGATAAGAGCTGAGTGGACGGCTGTTCTCTGTAAATGGAGGAATTAGGCAACATATTCCCCGTGAGTCTGTGAGCTTCCTAAGACATCTTTTGGTGGAATCTTTCTGTTTGTTTTCATCTTGCCCATGGCTGAATTGTACTGTGACAGCAGAGCCCAGCGGTGGTAGAGAATATGTGGTCACCAGCTTGAAATTTATTAATTCTAGCCTCTCAAGAATAAGGCTTCCCCTGCCTTGGATGAAAGCAACAGAAAGCAAAAGCTGATAATGATGAGAACTATGGGAGAGGAAAGAGAGTCAGGACAAAATTGAAGTCACATTTTTAGCTTAAAGTAAATATTACTCAAAATAATCAAGTAAAAGCCTGGAAGAACAGACATTTAAAAAATACAAGAGAAAGCAGACATTAAACTGATTAGTAGAAGATGCTAGAACAGAAGAGATACAACCTATGCACAATTGGTGTGTTTGAAAAATAAATGGAATAAATGAGATAAAATATATTCAGAGATAAATAGAAGTAAGTAGGTGCTATTTGTGAACTATGCTATTCTATTAACTAGAATAATTAGAAACTACTTATTGAAAGATAAGAAATCCCAGAAGAAATTGAGTCAGAATGGTTAGCACACATGACAAAGATCTTTTAGGTTTTACGTTACACAGAGAGGAGATGAAAATTAATGACAACTGTGGGCTTTGGCTAGAAAAGGGTAGATGGCCTGTTTCAGAATGTAGGGTGCCGTTAGGGATTAACATGCTAGCTGGAGAGGGGAAGGGGAGAGAAGGAAAGAGAAGAGTATTCTGTTGCTTGATGCCTTTATGAGTTCCTATCTGCTAGTTTTTTTTGCTCAGTAACTTTTCATCTTTAAATGTCTGAAAGGCCTTTACTCAAAGGAATCTACATGGCACAGTATTGTAGTCCATGAATAAAATGAATAGATCAAAAAGGTCATAACTCTTTGGTTTTGTGTTTTTTGATTTTACTAGTATAGTCTTCATTAATTCATTAGATTCTAATTTCCTCAAAATGCCAGCAAGAGTCTGGTGCGGGGGAGCAAGCCTGCAGTCCCAGCATGTGGGAGGTAAATGCAAGGCCGCCCCCAGTGAATTTGAGGGCAGCCTTAACAACATGGCACCGGTCCAGAAAATAATGCCAAAATGGAGGGTCTTCTCCTGAGCTAGGCCCATGCCTGACACGGGTCCTACAGTACCTAAAGCACAACCTACCATACACGCACTAGGTGCCAACACTACCAGGCTAGCCCCAAGAAAACACTCAGAATAAAGCCTGAGCATAATGTGTGTTTGAAGGGAACCCCACTTGCAGCCTTCATTTGAAACGTTCTTTTGCAGTTGTTCACATCCACTTATTTTTATAGCTTTTTGAACTTTTTGTTTGCTTTTACGTTCGTTGGCTTGATTGTTTTTCTTTCAGTATTAAAGTTTGAGCCCAGGACCCTGTGATCTACACCAAGCTATATCCAACCTCCATGCTTTATATTCCACTCAATTCCTAGATTTTCTCCCCGGAAGTACATACATGTATGTATGCATATAAAGATGTCAATAGAACATAAGGACAAAAGCACAAGGCTGAAAAAGCAGTAGTCAGAGACACATAGTTAAACATCACCTTGATTAACCAATCTTGTTATTCATGGGTGCCAGCTCAGTTAATCAGTGTTTGTGGCTTGGATGCTGAACTGGAGGTTAATGGTGAAGTGGAAGCAATTGTAGAATCCAGATTTTTAAGACAAACACACATCACACCCCAAAAGGCATGCATGGAATCAGGTGTAGTCAGTGGGCTGTGGTGATGTACTTTGGGTGTTCTCCTTCACTGGTCCAGCTGTGAACAGCAACCAGAACTGGCAGCTGATCTAGCAAGATTGGCCCCTCCCCAAGGCCTCCTGAGCAGCCTGCACATTCATCTTTCGATGGCGGACAGAAGACTCTGAGAGAATGTTTGTGTCTGAAAGTTTGAAAGTTGTATTTGATTTCTCTAAATTAGATTTGTTGAGCAGATAGATTAATTATATAGTTACATGAAAGCGTATTGCAAATTTAATATTTGGATTCATCTCAACTTGGCTGTCAACTGTCCATTAAATGGTGTCAGCTTTCCTGTAGCCTCGTGTGTCTTAAATACAAAACGAATGTAAAACGTGGTGTGAAGACTTCATTGTTCACTTGCCACTGAGGGACATTTTCGTGGGGAAGAATCCGAAGCTCTGGAACATTCCTTAACTGATTTGCTTTCCTCCCTGTGGGATGGATGAAAAAGCAAGACATTTTTTTCATGTGTGCTGGTAATCAGGTCAGGACTGAAAGTAAATAAGTGTCTGAGGAAGTGGCTAAGTCAGTCACATCCTTAAAGGGCACTGAAAGAATGTGAGACGACTTGGACCTTTCCTCCTTGGCTCCTTGAGAGGCAGAGGGAAGACTGTTTCTGCAGTCGGAAGCCAAGGCTGGGTGGCGACTTGCTCTCAGCCTGTGGCCCGGCATGTCATGGGTCGTGTGGTCCCACATGTGAACAGGAAGGTGAGAACGGGTGAACTCTTGCCTCGGTTGTACCATCCATCAGAGACCAAATGGAGCAGATCGGTGTGTGCAGCTGAACAGAGGAGAGGGCTGCATCCTCCTCACACAGGGGCCTTTGTCTGCGGACATGATCTGCCACTGCGGCGGGATGCACTGGGCCTCAGCTTTGTGGCAAATTACTAACCCATTATCACACCAGAACACAGGATCATTTATCTTCTAATCCAGAGTGTCACCTGTTCTTCATTTACCAGTCAATAGCCATTAATTATGCTCTGTGGAAATTTAAACAAAGCCCTTTCCCTCTGGTAAAACCAGTAAACTCTTCAGCAATAACAAATAGATCTGGAGTTGTCTGTCTGTCCCTCCCCATTCCCAGACTGGAGTCTGGCACAATATGAACTGTAGAGGAAATGCCTAGGAATTGATAGGTCAGAGGCCACAGATAGTCTGATGCAGAAGAAAAGAGCAGATTCTTGGCTCTGGCTCTCATGCAAGCGGGAGGCTCCTGCTGATCCCCAGTTCCTGCCCTGCCTGCCGGGAACAAAACAAGCTGCAGGGACCCGGGGTGGAGAGGGTCCCCGGCTGGCAGCTACGCTTCATTCTTTCATGGCTACCAAGCCTCTGTCTCCTTGCACACGACGAAAATCAGAACTCTGTGTGTGTGTGTGTGTGTGTGTGTGTGTGTGTGTGTGTGTGTGTGTGTGTGTGAAACAACAAAGTATTCCTAAAGAAATACAATCAGTTGAGTGGTGCTGAAAAACCTATCTGAACTGATACGTTTAGAATAGAATCCGAGTCAAACACACTACAGTGTATTCACTCCATTACATCTTATCCCTCAGACAAATGTTCAAAAAGAAGCTCTAGCATGATTTAATTTTTCCTAAAACTCAAAAGCCAAATCAAATTTGTGTGTGCATAAGTGTGCATTTGTGTGCCTGGGCATGGATGCCTGCTTTCACCTGCTCCAGATACCTGGGAGGGTTGCCTTAGTAGGGAGGAGCAGCCAAATAAGAGCTCGGGCCCAGCCAGGCCACCATGCTGTGGAAACCCAGGGAGACAATAGGAACTCACTCCAGTGGTTGGACTTGGGGGCTTAGTTCAGGATATAGAAGGGAAGGTCAGTGTTCCAGACAGATGAGGAGAGCATGCATTCCAGGCTGAGAAAGTTGCACAGGCAGCCTGTGCTCATGTGTGAGGGCCTTCAGCCAGTCCAAGAAGCACTTGTGTGCTCTCTCCCCATGGACTGGCAGTAGGCAGGGCTCCCAAGCCATGTGCCCATGAAGAGGCAGCTTTTATTTTGTGACTTTTAAAAGTGTACCAAGCTTTCATTAGTCATAGTAATGGCAGTATAGCATTTAAAAATATCGTAACTAACTCCATCAACCATGATCTCTTAATGTAAAATGAAACTGCAGATATCTTGCTAATATAAACAAAATTGTCCCCTCACCTGGGCATGGTGGCCTATGTCTGTACTCCCAGCATTTAGGAGACTGGGACAGGAGAATCACCAATTTGAGGCAGTTTCTGTCTCAGAATATAAAACTGTAAATGCATGGGAGTGTGTGTATATTTGGCATGGAAAAATTGCTCAAATTCTCATCTTTCATAGATCAAAAAATATGATTTAAGAGCTGGAGAGATGGCTCAGCGGTTAAGGCACTTGCCTCCAGCGCCTAAGGCCCCCAGTTCAATTCCCCAGGACCCACGTAAGCCAGACCCACAAGGTGGTGACCCTGGTGTTCTCTCTCTCTCTCTCTCTCTCTCTCTCTCTCTCTCTCTCTCTCTCTCTCTCTCTCTCCCCTCTGTATCTCTCTGCTTGAAAAATGAATAAATAAAATATTTTTTAGAAATATATGATTTAAAATAATAAGCCAAAAATATGAAAATATCCATAAGAAATAACTTCAAAGGAAATGGAACTTTCTTAGAAGATTTCTGTAAGTGCACAAATACAAATGGCAGCATTGTGTAGAAGTAACTGGGTGGACTCACTGATTTCAGATCCAGGAGCAGCTAGGAAGGCACCAACCAAAAGAGCTTGCCTCCTGTGTCAGAGCAGAATCAATGAGCAGATCACTGTGTCTGTCAGCACGAAGTACGAATTCTCCTCACCTATTTCATTCTGAGAAATGGGTGGGAGTAAAAGAAAAGATAAAGTTTCCCCTTGAGGTTGGGCAGGGAAGGGAGGTACAGGGGACTGAACCCCGAGTCTTGTGACTGCTAAGAACACACTCTCCCACTGCTTTGTGTCCTCCTGGGGCTAAGAACTCACTCTACCACCAAGTTGTAACTCCAGCTGTAGTGTGACCTTTCCTTAAAAAACAAAACACAACTACAGGGAAAAAAAGACATGTTTTTGTCAGAGTCCAGCTTCACCTAATTTTTTGAAAATCTGCTTGCTCTATCTGTAAAAAAAATCTATATGGTTAATGTTCACTTCTAAGCTGTGGAAACTATAGGCCTGCATGCTATTGGTAAAGACTTTGCTAATCCAGTCGAGCCAGACTGAGGTTGTTGCTGCCAGTCCCTGGTCACACTAATGCTGCATTTTTGCCCAGATTTCTCTTCCCTGTGAGGAAGTGCCCCTCGATAATAGATCCATGCACCCCACCTGGAAATACTGCCTTGTAAATTTTGCTGCTTGCCAGATAACTTTTTAAATGCTAACACTCTCTACATGTGATTGTGTCTCCATTGTGATTCTTGTTTGGAAGCTTATTCACATGTGCTTATGTGGGTGTGTGTGTGTGTGTGTGTGTGTGTGTGTGTGTGTGTGTGTGTGTTTAGGTGATTGTGGTGTCTTCTGCAATCACCTACCACCTTTTATTGAGACAGGGTCTCTCTGAACCCAGAGTTCACCACTTCATCTAGCTAGCTAGCCAGCAAGCCCCAGGGATCCTCCTATTTCCACACCCCCAGCGATGGGATCACAGGTGCATGCCGTCC
>PVHP010011803.1:29382-44510 GCA_004024765.1 Zapus hudsonius
TCTTGTTTGTGTGTGTGTGTGTGTGTGTGTGTGTGTGTGTGTGTGTGTGTGTGTGTGTGTGTTTAGGTGATTGTGGTGTCTTCTGCAATCACCTACCACCTTTTATTGAGACAGGGTCTCTCTGAACCCAGAGTTCACCACTTCATCTAGCTAGCTAGCCAGCAAGCCCCAGGGATCCTCCTATTTCCACACCCCCAACGATGGGATCACAGGTGCATGCCGTCCTGGCCAGCATGTGCTAGGGGTCTGAGCTCAGTCCTCACAGATCTGCAGCATTCATATGGGTGCTAGGGGGTCTGAGCTCAGTCCTCACACGTCTGTGGCATTCACATGGGTGCTAGGGCTCTGAGCTCAGTCCTCACAGGTCTGCAGCATTCATATGGGTGCTAGGGGGTCTGAGCTCAGTCCTCACACGTCTGTGGCATTCACATGGGTGCTAGGGCTCTGAGCTCAGTCCTCACAGGTCTGCAGCATGCTCCATGAAGGTTGTTCACTGCAGGCATCGGTCAGCAGCATTTTTCTCTTAGCTGGAGTCCACAGACCTGTTGCATGGGAATCTTTTCTACTGAGTCCTTGACTGAGCCAAGCACATATGCTCATATGTCCCCGCATGTTTGTGGTACACACTAACTCATGAGAATGATCCCAGGGGAGTTAGAATATCGTATCTAATTGGCACTCATTTTCTAGCAAGATACACCCATATCCAATTGCATGCCTGTGACCTCTCGGCTCTCCCAGTGACCACTGCGTGTGACCTTCCTGTGCTTTGCCCTTTCTCTATAGGCGATGTGGCTGATGCTGCAGAATGACCAGCCAGAAGACTTTGTCATAGCTACGGGGGAAGTCCACAGTGTTCGCGAGTTTGTTGAAAAGTCATTTAAGTGCATCGGGAAAACCATTGTGTAAGTACACCTCAGGGACTGGAAGGCAGGTGTGCACATGCGCGTGCCCATCCCCCTGGACTCTTTCTCATCTCCCCCTTCTGCTCACTCTCAAAGGAATGTGGGAGGGTTCTCTAGGAGGCACACTCCCAGCTCCAGATAAATTATATCATAGCACTGTAAGCCTCTAAACTCAGTACTTTCAAGATTTCTTACTTGAAGTGCTTTTTCTTTTGAATTTTTGCTATTTATTGAGTGTAAAAAAATTTCATCATGATATTAATGATAAGCGGTGCAATAATTTTACTACAGCTGATTAGACACAAGACCAGTGTGAAGATATATGCAATCTTTTTACTTCTTTCATTTTATATATTTGAAATCTGAAACCATCAAAAATTTACAGAAAAGTTTCAGATATAGTACAATGGTTTTCCCTGAACCATTGGGAATAAATTGTAACCTGATGTCCTGTCACTCTGAATTTGTATATTTTCTACAAGCAACAGGATTCTCATAAGCACAATGTAAAATTTTTGAGGTAGTCTTACAAGTCTGCTCTCTAATGGGTGCACCACACCATCCCTTCTCCCATCTTGGAGATAACATTTTGAATGCAATCATGATATTGTTTTGTCCTCTATATAGTCTTATGAGTAAATGCTTTATTTATTTTATTTTTTTGATTTTTGGTTTTTTGAGGTAGGGTCTCAGTCTAGTCCAGGATGACCTGGAATTCACTATGTAGTCTCAGAGTGGCCTCAAACTCTCAGGGTTCCTCCTACCTCAACCTCTCAAGTGCTGGGATTAAAGGCGTGCACCACCACGCCTGACCAATGCTTATTTTTCTTGACTCAGTGTCTTTCCTAAATTGGAATCCTATGCTAAACAGCATTCCGTGCCTTGTTTATTCAGAAAATACAGTGTGTAGCAAGCTCACTGGGGTACCACCAGAGCAGAGTCAAAAGTCTATAGGAGAGGAACTATTTAACTATGATTAGCCCAGCATTTTCCAAGCTGAGTTACTTCACTTACTATTTTTTGGTGTGGAAGGGAAACCTAAGGCCTTGTATGTGGGGTAAACATGCCTTATCAACAGGTGTACCCAGATGAATCTTCAGGTTTGTCTTAAAATCCCAAACAAGCAATGATATCAACTGGGCCATTCCCTGGGAGTCGCTCATCCGACTCCTAAATTTCGGGCACTGACATCTTTTGCAAGTATTATCAACTGCAATTTTTCTCATTTTTTACATAATATTAAGATACGACAGCTTTCAGTGGCATACTAAAAATTATCTTTGCTTGGCAGATATATGAAATGTTGGTATATTGCAAAGCTTTTTAACCTTCTTCTATAAAAGAGCAATAGATATGAGGTGTTCCTTTAATACAAGTCTCCTGGTGACTTGTATTAAAGCAGCCTAGTGACTCCTGCCATTTGGGCTGTAGGTGGTACAGCATCTGTAGGTGTGTCCAGCATCTGTTTCAGGTCTTTCCAAATAGTATCAGTGAAGCTCAGAAATCCCGCAATACATACTCTTCAAGCAGTTTAAGCATCCTTAATACAAAATATGAAATGCTCCAAATTGAAATTGTCTGAGCACTAATATTATGCCACGAGGGGAAGATCCAGACCTGCCTCATATAATGGATCAGAGTCAACATAGACATGTGAAAATTATTGTTCAAAATTACCATCAGGATATGCCTATATGAAACATAAATTCATGTTGTGTTTAGAGTTGGGTCTTAACTCCAAAGTATCTTGTTAAATATATATAAATATTCTAGAATCAAAAACAGAAAAAGTCTGGTCCCAAGCACTTCAGATAAGGGATATTCAACCTGTTGTTTTTTCCAAAAGATGTAAATAAAGTACTTCTCCAGGCCACATAAAAATATTGTAATGGCTTTTGGAAGGCTTTTTGCAATTTATGTGTTCTTATTTACGTCTCCAGTCTCTTGGCTCTGGGTCTCTCTGGCCCAGTCATCAGAATCCCTATCTCATCTGTAAGACTACAGGGAAGCACAGGTAGTAAGCACACCTGAGGTGAGCCGAAAGAGGGAGCCTTCCCTTGGGGACACTGTTCTTACAGTCAAAAAAGTTAGAAGTAGACAGAGCACATTAGGGTCTGAAGGAATCTTAGACAGTCAAGTGCTCTGCACAGTGTCAGAACGGTATTTTTTAGAGGACTTCAAGAATAGTAAGTAGTCTCTTCTTATCTGCAGTTTCACTTTCCGAGGTTTTACTTAATAGCAGTCAACTACAGTCTGAAATGATAGCTGAACATTTCTAGAAATCAACAGCCTTAATTTTAAAATTGTGCACCACTGTAAGCAGCATGAAGAAATCTCACCATGCTCTCAAGACATAATCATCCCTCCATCTAGTGTATCCACACTTCGGAAGGTTCTCTGGTGGTCAGATCAGCTGCACGGTAAGGAAGTACATCTGCGCAAGTAGCCCTTAGTTTACTCGGTTATAGCCCCAAACACAGGCGTTGTGATGCTGACAATTTTATTGCAGAATGTTGTACATATTCTGTTTTATTACTGCTGTCGAATTCTTCCTGTGCCTAACAAACTTTATCAGAGGCGTATATGTATAGGAGAAAACATGGAATTCATGGACTTCAGTACAGACCATGGTCTCAGGCATTTATGGGCGTCTTGGACACGTGACCCCAGATGAGGGGACACTGCAGGCGCTTCTGCATGCGCTCCTTTCTGCCAAGGATACTACTTAATATATCTCATGACTTGGTCATTTCCATTCCGAAGTCACTCATCTCATCTGCATACAATATGCTATAATAACATGGGTGAAAGCCAAGCCCAGGGCCACCTTTCTGGGCTATAATCCCTGCTCAGTGGTTCTCAGGGCAGCTGTGTATCCTCCTCTGTCTCTTCTTCCTGCCGTAAATGGTACTAGTAAATCTCTACCTGCAGGGGTGAGGTAAAGAGGGAACAGGTTACTACCACCTGGCGAGCCTCCCTCCACTTGCTGTCACTGGGGAGGTGACATGGGAAAGGACCCATGACCATCTGCAGGCCAGTGTGGGCCTGGATCCCTGTGGTCAGGAGAGGGAAGTCTGTGGTGGACAGCTCCACCAGAAGTCCAAAGTTTGAATGAGAGGGGAGCAGGGTCCTCCCCAGAAGTAGGGTGTTGATCCTGAAGAAAAGACACAAGGCTCTGAGCAGGCAGCTTCTGATTGAAAAGGCCCCTGTGGAGCTGGGGCTGAAGCTGTGCACCTGTGGGTAGACAGAACACTTGCTTCGAATGGAGTTCAGGTGCCCTGCACCACAAAATGCTCCTCTTCGCTTCACTTGCACAGTGCATCTATCTCAGTCCCTTTCAAAACTGCACTCTGCCATTTTCAGGGGCAGTGGCACCAGGGCTGCACCCCTCTGGAAGGAGAGGCTCAAGCGAATGTAGAAAAGAGACCCTTTCAGGATCGCATGTGGTCAGCCTGATTTCCCTAGATTCGTCTGAGCACGATTCACTAACATGGTGGTGACAGCTGTAGGAAGCCACCACACTTCCTCCTTGAGGCTGGGCAGCTGCTCTGTGAGAAGAGATCTTGAGTTCAGCTTCAGGCATGGAGTGGGAGGGGCAGGATTGACATGCATGCAGGGGGCAGAATCAACAGGATTTGGTGAGCCTTGGGTGATCGAGGGTCAAGGTTTCCAGCTGCCCTAGTGTTGCCATGAGGATGAGGGTCTTTTCCCTCTCTCCGTTCTCACCTGCTACATTTCATGTGCTTGTAGATGTTGTCCCTCAGCATCGAGAAATTTTTCTGCAACCTTGTCATACATGCCTTTTCTTCGTCAGACATGCCAATCAAAATCTGGAACACACTCATTTTCGCTGTTTTAAGATTGCTTACACTGTTTTTGAAAATGTCTGTGGTGATGTTCACCAGAAGGCATCACAACTGTGTAGCCATGGGTACCGCTTTGTCTTTGCATTGCTGTGACAGACCCCACAGAAATTAAAGAAGGAAGGATTTATTTTGATTCACAGTTTCAAAGGGTTCAAGTCATGCTCACATGGCCATACAACTTGGGCGGAAAATCATGCTTGCAGAAACATGTACAGAAGGGCACTGTTCACTTCATGGTGGACCAGGAAGCCGAGTACAAAAGGAAGTACACAGAGATAATATACCCAAAGACCCACCTCCAATAACCTACCTCCCCCATCTAAACCCAGCTTTCCCAAGCTCCCCCAACCTTCCAGAGCAGTGCCATCTGCTGACCAAGCCTTTAAAACATACTCCTGCACTGTAGATTCAAACCAGAGCACTAGCTGTACATGTAGAGCCATACAATATTCCCATGGTACTATTTGAGTATTTTTTGCTGAGAATTTTTTTTTAGAAACAGCACAACAATTTGAGCTTGGTCTAGGAGAAGATATTTAGTGTCCCTCACACACACTAGTCTGATAAAATTTTGAGTGATGAAAGTCTCATGCCGTCATCTGTATTGGGAAGGCAGCCTATGGCAACACCTGTTTTCTTCTAAGAGTGTTAAAAGCTTTTATGAGGAGGTAGAGGAGGAGGAAGTTGTGTTCCTTAGTGTTCTGTTTTGTTTTTTACCTTCCTGTCAACTTATCACTAAGTACTATGAAAAGGAAATGCTTTTCTCCTACAACTAAAATGATAGTGAACCAGGCAGGCCAATACTTGTCTTAACTAATTTTCTGTTGTGCATAAGTTAAATTTTAAGAAGTTTTAAGAATAGCCTGTATCCATGTATGAGCCAACACCTGCAGCTGAGGGGGAAAATGTCTCAGCCAAGGGAAGTATTTTCCATAGTTTGTGATGTTCTGTTTAGATTTTCAGTAAAACAAGGACTGAGGAGATGGCCCAGTGGGTAAAGGCACTGCTTGCAAAGCCTGCTGCACCTGTTCGATTCCTCAGTACCCATGTAAAGCCAAATACACAAAATGGCACATGTGTTTGCAGCTCTGGTTTCAGTCTCTCTCTCTCTCTCTCTCTCTCTCTCTCTCTCTCTCTCTCTCTCTCATCTTCCATCTCCCTCTCCTCTCCTTTTCCCTGTCACAAATAAATAAATAAAAATATTTCTTAAAAGTGTTTTTTTTATAAAGGTGTGGTGACACACGCCTTTAATCCCAGCGCTCTGGAGGCAGAGGTAGGAGGACTACTGTGAGTTTGAGGCCAGCCTGGGACTAGAGAAGTGACAGCCTGAGCTAGAGTATGATCCTACCTTGGAAAAATATTTTTTCAGCAATACAGTGGGGGAAATTGTCATATATTGAAAACAACATTTCTCAAACCTTCCTGGCTGACACAGCAGTGTGCCTGCTTTATGCTTGGACACATGTGACACTCTTCCCTAGAAGGGGGGGGGGGGGGGGGGGAACAGGACTTCTGGATTTTGGGCCCTAGTTGTCCGATAGGGACTCAAGGACCTGTAAGAAGGCAGGCTAGTAGACACAGGTTCTAAGGGGTGAGTCAAGTGTCCCTGTGTCCATTGTTTCCCTCCCCAAGAGTTTGCAGAGCCTGTGACATTTCATTAGCACTATGAAGAACAAATCCTTCCCACTGTGTGACCTGCTCCCTAGGGCTGTTCCTAAGGAATAGTCAGGAGAAGAAAACCCAGTGTGTTTCTCCACCCCTTTTACCCCTTCACTGCTTTCAGCTGAAGAGAAGCATCTCTTCTCTTTTTAAAATCTCTTCTGCCAGAACCCCTCAAAACCATCATTGTTATTATAATGGGAGAACTCTGAGGGAGATTGGAGGAAACTCCTCTCTGTTTTAGCAGCAGTGGGAAGTGTGCAGCAAAGGCTGTCATATCCACACAGCACAGAAGTAGACAAGAACTGTTTTTTATCAGAGCAGCATGGATCCCACACCTGTCGCCGCACTCTCCCTAGGCTCAGTCCTGAATCCTACCTTACATCTGGCCATTGGCATCTGCCATTACTGACCACCCCCTGGCAAACACCCTCTCCTCTGGGTTCTTAGGAGATGCTCTGGGCTGTTGGCTTCTAACTCTGGCAGATAGTTTGGCCTAGGCGTCCAGTGAACTCATTTACTCACCTTCTGCACATTCTCTCAGGGCTGGAATCTTCCAAAGGCATCAGCCACTCCCATGTCAGCAGCAAGGTAACAGGAAGAAACTTGGGGAGGAAATTTGGTGGGGGGCCCAAGATAGGAAGTGTGTTCATGCAGCAAAGCTCCAACAAGGCCAGGATGAAGCCCATGTAGTGCCTCACAGGACTCCTGGGAGGGTGGGTCTGTCATGGTCCAGGACTTCTGCTCATGTTTATTTTTATTGTTGTTTTATTGGTTTTTTTAAAAACAAAATCACATAACCTATTCTCCATTCGTTCTACAAGAATTGTCATACCCTGCATTCTCTCCCTCTCCATCCCTGTCTGACCAGCCAGTTGCATGTGTTATTGGGACATTCTCTGGGCCTGTTTGTCTGGAAATGTTGTTCTGCTCTGATAAACTGTCTCGATCGATTTTAAGGCAACTATTTCCTCCACTCTGCCTTCACCTGGGCTCTTTCTTAATGTTCCACTCTGCTTCACTAACTCTGGTTCTGTATCTGCAAGGCAAAAGCCCGACCAGTGAGCCTCCTCACCAGCCCATAGCTAAGTAGATTTTGATGCTTTAGTGCGAGTAGTCCTGCTATTCTTCCGTGCTTTCTGTTGCTTTGTAATGTTTGTTAGGAGCTGGAAATTTACTTGTAAATTGAATTATACAGAATCCCCCCCCCCCCAGGAGCTGCTAATCCAAATCAGTAGTAACAGATTCCTAACAGTCGGCTGGGTCCTCTGGTCTTGTCAAGCCACAGCCATCTCACTGACAGCAGTTCTGCTCTGAGTCACAGTCCGACCTGCTAGGACAGGTTAGCCGTTATCTTCACATGTTGGTACAAGTCTTTGATGTTTTGTTAAGACCTGGGCTCTCATTATTCTGTGTGGCTATGACTGTTTTGACCACAGTCTAGAGTTTGCAAGATGGAAGCCAGCAGACTGTTCCAGACAGCAACAAGTACGGCTGGCTAGCGTGTCACAGTGGCATTAACCCGTCAACTCTCATCTTGTCATTTAATCAGCCCCTGGAAGGGATAATGTCCTTCCTTCAGCCTTTTCCCATTTGAACTAGTATGACAGATCCCAAATGTTTGCTGTGACTAGCAAGTCAGCCACAGAGAATCCTGGGTAAACCCCAAAATCCAGGTGGCCCAGCCTATTGATATAAAGAAGAACGTCATGATTTCCTTTCAATGACTGTAAGTTGACTCATTTGGCTAAGACAAGGGGTACCTCTAACCCGCAGCCCAAAGCCCAGCTGGGCCTGCTTTACACCTCCCTTGAACACAAGATGAGTCTTACAGATTCAGAGGGTAGTTTGGGGGGGGGGGAAGACAATGAGGAAGAAAAAGAAAGAAGCAAAGGAAGGAGGAAGAGGATCAAGGAGGTGTGTGGTCCACGATGCTCAGCATGCTTGCTGTCTAGCTCCTCCCTAGCAAGTTCGCAGCCCTGTGGTCTGAAGTCCCTCGCTGAACTCATGCCTTCCATGACCCACACAGAAATCTCTCCAAGTCCTTGTCAAGGCTTCACAAGCTTATGTATGTGTATTTGTGTGATTTTGTAAATGACTTATAGCTAGAATTGAATTATTAATGCTCCAAGTTTATGGCATGTAAAGAGATTTACCAATATGAAGAACAGTAAAATATACATGTGCACATAAGTAAGTTTGCTTGTCAGAGACTTAATACTTATCTACAAATGGAAAAATAGCAAAATTATGAATATTGTTTCCTTTGGCTTTGCAGGACCTGCTCTCATGAAGGTATCTGTTAAAATTGTGTCTCTTTATGCAGTGTGAAAGGTGGGAAAAGTAAAATTAAAACATGCCTATGAAATAAAATTTTTTTTCCTTCGCTGTAAGCCTAACCAGTGAAAAGATTCCACTAAAACAACTTGAGAATTTAACATAATTGTTTTCCAAAAAGTATGACGACCATTATCCTTCATTTTATTCCTTGCTAACAAATTTTCCTTGTGAAAATGATTTAAACTATATACTATATTCTGTTATTGGGATATAAGAGTATAGAACTTCAAAGGTCACCATTAATCAGAAGTCAGTCTCTCTCTATCTATCATATATATATGTGATATATATATGATAGATAGAGATATATGATATATATATGATATATATATATATATCATATATATATCATATATCTCTATCCCCTTGAAATGGAGTCAATATACTGTCGAAACTGGCCTTGAACTTGAAGTCTTCCTGACTCGGCCTTCCAAAGAACTGAGATTATAGATATATAGGTATGTCACCAGGCCCAACTCAGCTTGTTTCATTTATGAAAAATGAGATCACAAAGATGATAGGTAACTGCTCTTGTGCTCTTGAAAGTTATGAGCTGTGTCCTGTGCAGCGTGCCCTTGGGAGTCCCTGCTATTGTCAGCTGAACAGTGAGGCCAACTCCACTCGAGTGACAACACAGCCGAGTCCACGAGGTCACGGTGCAAAGCTGCTGATGTTGTTTCCTGTACCAGGCAATGAACAATCATTTAGGAGGTGGCGATGAGGCCACTGCTGGTGGGTCAGCAGGGCACTGAGAGGGACTGACTGCACAGCTAGCTTTGGAAAGTGTTACTGCTGAGCATCCCTAAGAGCATAAAAAGAAGGAAAAATAAAGGAGGAGGTAAATAACAATTGATAATTGATTATGAAGAATGATCTTAAAAAGTGTCCCCAAAATGAGGCTGGGGAGATGGCTTCGTGGTTTCATTCACTCGATTACAAAGTTGCCCACCCAGGTTCAGTTCCCCAGCACCCACTGACTTGGACAAAAGGATAGCTGCAAGTGCGTCTTCATCTGTGATCTCAGTTTTCCAAGGACAATGGGCAGGAGTCCAGGAGTCTCCAAAGCTCTCAGCCAGCTCGTTTGCAGTCTGGACATTCATTTGCATCAGCACGAGACCCTGTCTCAAACACAGACATTTTAAACTTGTTCTCTGACTTCCACACATTCACTGTGGCATTCATGACCCTCATATACACAAAAATAAATAGATAGAAATGCACAGCTAGGTAGATAGATGATCGATCGATAGATGATAGATTGATAGATAGATGATAGATAGATTAAAATTTTTAAGATAAGTACAAAAGAGCTTTGAAATCACCAAAAGTTATCAATTTCCCCTTTTAAACTAAATTTGTTTATATCTAAAGACTCACTTCTAGCCGGGCGTGGTGGCGAACACCTTTAATCCCAGCACTCGGGAGGCAGAGGTAGGAGGATCACCATGAGTTCAAGACCACCCTGAAACTACATAGTGAATTCCAAATCAGCCTGGGCTAGAGTGAGACCCTACCTCGAAAAACCAAAATAATAATAATAATAATAATAATAATAGACTCACTTCTAAATTCATTAATTTTTTAAATAATTTTTTAATAATTTTATTATCTATAATTAGATACACTTAATAAGGGAATAGTGTGTTGATGTCTCCAGTTCCCCTATTTCCCTCTTCCCTGTCCCTGGTCAGTTGGATATCCTCCTCCATGGGCAGTCTGGATCAGTCCATGGGGTAGGGGGTTGTGAATAGCCTAGGAGTTAACCCGGTTCCACCCCCCTTTGCATGTTGTTACTGAGGTGGGCAATGTCTCTGGATATTCTTCCCTACCATGTCTCTTACAATCTTTCCATCCCCTCTTCCGCTCAGTTCCCTGGGTCATGGTGGGTGAGTATTTTAAGGCTGCTTTGTTGTTGAGGCCTTAGGGGCCTCTGTACTTCTGCTTGAGGTTGTGTTTAAAATCGTTGGTGTCTGTTTCGCTGGTTCATCCTGGGTTGACCGATTCGATGTTTTTAACCAGCTCTGAAAAGGCTTTGCAAGCTGCTGTTGCTCTAATAACAAGGGTAAGAGCTGGCCTGTGGCTGCGGCTGATACGCTTCTGCCCACCTGCTGGAGAAGAAAGGCATGGCCAAATGCTCCCAAGCAATTAGGAACCGACTGTTTGTCTTCTTTGCAGGTGGGAAGGAAAGAATGAAAATGAAGTGGGCAGATGTAAAGAATCCGGCATCGTTCACGTGACTGTGGATTTGAAATACTACCGACCAACTGAAGTGGTAAGGACTTCCTCACCGCCCAGGGCTTGGCCACACTTGGCCTGCTGGCTGGGAAAATGCCCTCATAGAATGCCTGCTCCCCACCTTCAAAGCTTTCCTTGTGACTCTCTGGCATCCTTCCGCAGGCACATCACAAACCAGAGGCCAGAGAATTAAGTTTGAGATACCATTCTCACCACAACAGTATTGTTCTAGAAAGAAAACAAGAGTAAACCACACCCAGGGAAGAGATGATTCCAGAAGTGCAGATCATAGCTTGGGCAAACCTTGTCTCACAAGCCTGCTCTGAGGGCTGATCCTTGATACCTTCAGGACTTAGGTCTTGCCCATCCCCAGACCTGAAGGGTCTGTGGAACTGATGGCCACCTCCCTGCCACCTGCCTTTTCAGCCATGCCTCACTCATGCTGAGCCTTTCAAGGACTAAGTCCCTTGCACACTGAAGTGGTAAATGCTCTCCCACACTTGCTAAGGCTCAGCGCAGATACCGCTAACAATATTCTACCCACACTGATCCTGCTTCCAGGTCTCTGTAGCCACCTTGCACACTCTACTGATCTAATTCTACTCCAGGACCTAATCCTAACCCTCCCTTTCCTAACTCTGAGTTCCTTGAGGACAGGCACTTAAAAAAAAAAAGCAAAAAACTGACAAGGTAGATGATTAATATCTACCTCTTCCAAGCTCTGCTCACTTCCTTTGCTGGGGGTTTCCTTCTGTGCAATTGGTAGACAGATAAATTTCTAAATACTGAAGTGAAATAACTTGGATTGCTAGTATCAGTAGTGTTTTTGTTCCTACACAGCTTCTTCCTTTTCTATGTTTTCTATGTCCTATGTTTCTATGTTCTATGTCTATACATAAAATATATAGCTTGATACCATTGCTTAATGTGATCCATACTCACTATGGAGACAAAACTTAAGGTGTTCAATATGAATTTCTAAGGCTAATAGAAGATCGTGTCTCAGAGAAAAATGGTTGGATGGTTGCCTAAGGAAGTACGTATTGACTGAAACCTGTTTCTCTTGTGTTTTGAACCAAATCCCTGTCTGTCATACCACGTTCAAAGGTCAGCAAAACCTAGTAAAGACAGATTGAGAGTGACTGTGTGATCACCTACTTCCTCTCCAATGTGCTTCTTCAAACCAAAGGAAAAGTTGTGCCTAGTGCACAGAAGGAAACCCCCAGCAAAGGAAGTGAGCGGAGCTTGGGAGAGGTAGGCTGTGCAGTCCTGCATTGTCCCGCAGGGTGTGGCAGGCTTCCACACAGGGAACATTGTTCTCTGTGCTAATGGTGAGTGGGTGTGCCTAGGAGAGGATGTGCCTGTCTGTGGGGGAGGAAGATACCAGCCACACAGCTGCCGACACAGCGAGGACCTCTGTCTAGAGCCCCAGCCCTTGGCCACATGTTCCACTGTCCTGAGGAGGCCCTAGGGCATCATTTCTCTGAACACTGCACAAATCACAGATTTGTCTCTCTGCTCACAAACAAAATTGTTCCCCTGCCAAAAGAAACCTGTCTTCTTAAAACAGCTTAAACATGGCTCTTTCTCTGACTCCAAAATAGTTTCAAAAGCTAGGAAGTCATTAAGAATGGCTTGTCTGTCATACACACTTGGGCAAGGTGTGGGATTGATAAGGACTCAGAACAAAAGTATTCATAGAGCAGGAAAAGGACCCTTGGACTAACAAGATTGTTCTTGAATCCCCGTCCCCCCTTCCTGCCTCACTGCATCCCCTCATCCCCATTCCTTTGTTCATTTAAATGCTATCATCATACCTGTTCTGCAACTCTGCCGACACCAGCATTGTTGGAACACATGAAAGGTGTCTGGTTTCATATGCCAGCTCTTCCCTCCCAGTCTAGCTCTCCCCTAGACCCCCTCCACCGCCCGATCAGGAATCTTGAACTGTGTCATCTTCCTAGACCTCCAGCCTACTATTCCATTGAGCATGCTTTCCTTTTATAGTGAAGCTCAACTTTTAACCCCGTTCCTCAAAACAACAAATCCCCTGAAACTTGGATCATGTGAAGTGGTGGTCTTCTCTGGATTTGCCTCAGGGGTGACCATGTTCTTCTAGTTGAAAGGTGACCAGAACTTGTGACTACATTATAAACAAGCTTTTTGCCCAAAGTGGGTCCATAGCAGCCATAAGAGTGATCTCTGTAAATCCTGAGAAGCAGCAAGTTCCTTCGAGGCTGGCAGAGGCACGCTGAGGGAGCGTTCCATGAAGAGAGACATGGCATTCTACCATGTGTGTCCTCAGCATCTCAGTCCCTCCTGACTGTCACTGTTCTTGTTGATGTTCCTGAGATTCTAGGAAAGTTGGTTCTTGTGATCAGCTTTTGTCATCTGTCCCCAAGATCTTCATCACAGAGAGGTAAAACATGACCTAGGGCTTGGGTGTAAATTGCCTAGCACACCCAGGCCCTGGATTCAATTTCTAGTACCCTTGAAATAGATAAAAAAAAATTTTAAAGTATCAACTAGATCTTCTTATAGAGAAGTGGCTCCAGAATTACCGAAAATAAAGAAGAAAGCGAGAGGGAAGCTAGTGAGATGGATCAGTGGGTAAATATTGTAGTTAAAGAAACCAACCAAAAGCTGCTTGTGGAGGAAAGGGTTTATTTTGACTTACAGACGTGAGGGAAAACTCCATGATGATAGGGAACCCATGGCATGACCAGAGGGGGACATCACCTCCTGGCCACCATCAGGTGGGCAATAGCAACAGGAGAATGTACCCAACACTGGCAAGGGGGAAGCTGGCTAGAACCCCCATAAGCTCATTCCCAACAACATAGCTCCAACAAGGTTCTAATACCCAAATTGTCATCAGCTGGGGATCGAGCATTCAGAACACATTCCTTTGTGGGGGGCACCTGGATCAAACCATCACAGTAAAGGTGCTTGCAAAGTCCGCCAGCCTGGGTTTGGTTAATTCCCCAGAACCCATGTAAAGTCAGACACACAAAGTGGTGCATGCCTCTAGAGTTCATTTGCAGTGGCAAGACCCCCTGACATGGCCATACACACACCCTCTCTCCTTTTCTCTCTCAAATAAATAATACGAAAGTATTTTTAAAAAGAAATAGGGAAGAGGGAGGGAGGGAAGAAATAATTGAATAAAATTTCAAAATATGAAACATGCATCAAAATATTGATATCTTAAAGCAAGACAGAGGAAGTAGTTTTTTTTTTCCAGTTAGCTCTGGCCTGGTCTTAAGAAGACCCTTTACTCAGCAAAGCCAGGTACTGACACAAGAGGCCATTAGTGACCACATACATACATACATAGATTCACATATGGTAACAATTGTCTCATCACTGACGAGACACACAATCCGAACCCTAGCTTCTGTACCACCATGAGAAATCTGGAAGGTTTCCACCATTCTAGATCCTGTGCTCCAGCTTGCAGGGAGAGCTGAGTGGAGCCACATCATTAATGCTGGGCCTGTGAGCCTGGAGGCCCGTCAGGTGCAGAGTTTGCTGCCACAGAAGGCTTGAACTGAGAAATAAAGCTTCACACTTCCCTTTGCCCCCCAAATGCCAGTATACTGGAGTTTCTGTGCCACTGAAGACCCTGCCTTGGGCTGGAGGTAGTGGTAGAGTATTTGCCTCACTCCTGAATGCCCCTTGTGCCAGCCCCAGCCCTGAAAAGCAGAACAGAGTAAAACACACCTGCACCATGGATTGCTTCCATCCCTGCATCTGGTGACTCACAAAGTTATTGCACAGCTCATTCATGTCTGGGGAGTATTGTGCTTAAAAGTGAGCCCTTGGGCCAGACTGCCGGAGGTCTAACCCTGTCAGTTACTAGTTGTATAACCTTAGGCAACTTCTCAGTGCCTTTCTTTCCTCACTGTTAAAAATGGGGTTAATTATAGAACTTCTTTCAAAGAATTAGTGGAGGATTAAAAGAATGTTTGGCTGGCACATAGTAAATATCCAGTATTGTTACTGAGTTGATTTCTTCTTTATCTATTTAACAAATACCCAACAGTGTGCTAGACCCCAGGAAGACAGTAATAAACCAAAGGGCCCAGGCCCAGGAGCAGGTGACATCAGTTCCTCGACTGGA
>PVHP010011804.1:0-18423 GCA_004024765.1 Zapus hudsonius
TTTTTCGAGGTAGGGTCTCGCTCTAGCCCAGGCTGACCTGGAATTCACTCTGTAGTCTCAGGGTGGCCTTGAACTCACAGCAATCCTCCTACCTCTGCCTCCCCGAGTGCTGGGATTAAAGGTGTGCGCCACCACGCCTGGCTCTATGTTGTTTTTTTTTTTAATACAAAATAAGCAAATGTAAGACTTTATTGTTTGATGAATCTGAATGTAAAAATTTCCTCTATAAAAACATCATAAGTGACATTTCTACCATGAAGAATCTCATTCTGTCTCCTGGACACAGAGGCTGCTCTCCAGAGAAGACATCTGTGATGAGGCAGCTAACACCCTGAGCTCTTGTCATCAGATCAGTATCGGGTCGGACTGGGTCTCTCTGAGCCGTGACTGCCCCTGGACTGAATAGGGCATTTATCATACTGTCTCGGATAAATCAGCTGACCGTCATGCACAGGGCCCAAGAGCCTGTCAATTAGCTCCTGTCCATTAGTCCTTGTCCAAACACACAAACGCTCTGGCTCTGGCACTGCAGTCAGTTATCAGTCTTCTCCAGGCCCTGGAAGCGTGATCAGGCAAGAGTGTGCTGTCTCCTACCATCCTTCATCTCCACTTGGACAAGCCATCAGTTAATTTGCTAATGTGGGCAAAAATGCTTGGCTGGGCTATTATAATAATCGTCTATTGGGTTTCTCCCCTGCAACTCACCCCAAAGTCAACACACAAGACTGGGTTCTTTCTGACAATCAGAAAGTTACACAGGAAGTCACTGAGGGACCACCCAAGTTAATGACCTAAAGGCCAGAGTGTCCCATTCCCCAAGCCTCATGATGTAGGTGCTTTGGATCAGCCAAGTAGGCTCATACATCTTGAAGCTTGC
Organism: Zapus hudsonius; assembly: GCA_004024765.1. Lineage (NCBI taxonomy): Eukaryota > Metazoa > Chordata > Mammalia > Rodentia > Dipodidae > Zapus > Zapus hudsonius. The sequence goes on from PVHP010011804.1 coordinate 878, forward strand.
AGGGGATCTGGATTGTATTTCCTCTTTGAAAGGAACCAGTAGCTTGATAGATCCAGGATTCCTAGAATTATGAATTTTGGATGATCTTTGATTTCTTTCTTCATGTACATCATTTACAGTATCAAAACAGCCTTTTTGTTGCAGGCAGCAGCTTGTGGAGGAAAGGGTTTATTTTGGTTTACAGACTCAGGGGAAACTCCATGATGGCAGGAAAACGATGGTATGGGAAGAGGGTGGCATCATCCTGACCAACATCAGGTGGACAACAGCAGCAGGAGAGTGTGCCCAACACTGGCAAGGGGAAGCTGAGTATAACACCCATAAGTCTGCCCCCAACAACACACCTCCAACAAGGTTCCAATTCCAAAATTGCCATCAGCTGTGGATCAAGCATTCAGAACACATAAGTTTATGGGGGGACACCTGAATCAAACCACCACTTTCTTTTTTTTTGGGGGGGGGTTCAGACTGACTTGTAATTCACTATGTAATCTCAGGGTGGCCTTAAATTTGAGGCACTCCTTCTACCTCTGCCTCCCTAGTGCTGGGATTAAAGGCCTGAACCACCACACTTTTGAAATGATCATGTGGGAATTATAGCCTTACTTGCTACAAATTTACAGGGATAATCTCAATGCAAGCTCTCCTCTGAAAGCCATTAAAAAAACCCTTTTCAGAAAGGGATTTCCCTGAAGAGTAGCACATTGGCCAAAATATCCAAGGTTGATGGAGTTTCGTGCAGTTTATCAATAGTCAAAACAGGAAGGTTCCCAGGGCACACCATATCCTTCCTGTCCACCTCCTCTCTGAAAGTATATTTCTGGAGCAGGACTGACAATAGCTGGCCTCAATCTCCCAAAGTCCAATTTCAGAAGAGTCCATACACAATCTCACTGTGGCCATATTTGGGGATTCCCTTATGCTCCCTGAGGATTCTAAGGAGTAGCTGGAGCATCCTCTGTTTCTTCCTACATTTCTGTCACTCTCACCTCCCCATTCCCATCCCTAAGGCCTCAGCAGTACTCGGCCAGCTCTTAAAGCTTCCAGGATTGTCCCTCACCAAGCCTCTCACTCCCCCACTGCAGCCAGAGGATCACTTGAAAACAGTTGTGATTGTCACTCCCTGCCTAAAACTGCTTCATTGCTCTTTACCACTGGCAAACGAAGTCCCAACTCACAGTTGAGTCACTTCAGAATCTGTTCCCACTCTTCGTCTTCCAACAGACTCTGCTGACCATCTCAGGCAGCAGTATCTCTTTCACCATCTGTGACTTGGACATGTAGGTGGGTCTCTATGCGCAGCCTTATACCTTTTCCTTCCTTCCGCATTCATAAAAAGCCTTTCCTTGTGGTTAATGCTTATAACCCAGCACTCTGGAGGCAGAGGTAGGAGGATCATCATGAGATCAAGGCCACCCTGAGACTACATAGTGAATTCCAGGTCAGCCTGGACTAGAGTGAGACCCTGCCTCAAAAAAAAAAAAAAAAGAAAAAAGAAAGAAAGAAAAAAAGAAAAATTTTCAAGCTGGGCATGGTGACACAAACCCATAATCCCAGCATTTGGTAGTCTAAAACAGGAAGATATCTAGGTCTGGGCCAGCCTAGGCTACATCATGAGCGCCTATCTCAAAAAATAAAAACATGGATGGGCGTGGTGGCGCATGCCTTTAATCCCAGCACTAGGAAGGCAGAGGTAGGAGGATCACCATGAGTTCAAGGCCACCCTGAGACTACAGAGTGAATTCCAGGTCAGCCTGGGCTAGAGTGAGACCCTACCTTGAAAAAAACAAAAAATGAAAATAAATAAAAATAAAAACATGGTTTAGCGTTTAAGGCATTTGCCTGCAATGCAGAAGGACCAGAGTTCGATTCCCCAGTGCCCATATACAGCCAGATGCACAAGAGGGCGCATGTGTCTGGAGTTCATTTGCAGTGGCTTGGAGGCCCTGGTGCACCCATATTCTCTCTCTGTCTGCCTCTCTCTCTCTCTCTCTCTCTCTCTCTCTCTCTCTCTCTCTCTCTCAAATAAATAAATAAAATATTTTTAAAAATAAAAACAGCTGAGGATGGTAATTCACATATGTAATCCCAAAACTTGATTTGGGAGGATTAGGCTGCATAGTGAATTCTAGACCTCGCTGGGCTATAGAATGAGGCTATGTCTCAAACAAAAGAAAAACCACAAAAAAAGTATTTCTGTTACTGTGTCCCCTTAGGCTTTCCTTTCATCCTTCTTTCTCACAGCCCTCTCTGGCCTCAGAATTCTCGGGAGCAAAACAAAGCTGGGTATGGTGGCACACGGCGCCTTCAATCCCAGCACTCGGGAAGCAGAGATAGGAGGATCATCTTGAGTTCCAGGCCACCCTGAGACTACACAGTGAATTCCATGTTGGCCTAGACTAAAGCAAGTCCCTACCTCGAAAAAAATAAGAAAGAACCAAATATCAGGCCAACCTGTTTGAGGCTGGAGAGATGGCTCAGCGGTTAAGGCACTTGCCTACAAAACCGAACGACCCCAGCACCCACGTAAAGCCAGATCCATAAAATGATGCATGCATCTGGAGATTGTTTGCAGAGGCCCTTTGCATGCCCATTTTGTCTCTTTCCTCTCTATCTTTCTCTGCTTGCAAATAAATAAGCAAAAAATATAAAAAAAGAAAAAAAAAGTTTGAGGCCAGCTAGGTATACATGGTAAATTCTGGGCCAGCCAAGGCTACATAGCAGGAGCCTGTCTTAAAAAAAAAAAATCCATTTTCCTACTGAAGAGATTTCTCAGTGGCTAAAGGCACTTGCTTGCAAAGCATGACAACCTAGGTTCTAATCCCCAGTACCCACATAAAAGCCAGATGCACAAAATGGAACATGCATGTAGAATTCCTTTGAACTGTCAGGAGACCCTGGCACGCCCACGTTCACTCTTTGCCTTTCTTTGTCTGTGTCTCTTAAATAAATAAATAAATAAAAATATTTAAAACAACAATTGCATACTTTTAAATATATATATGCATATATATATATAATTTTTATTGGGATGGAGAAATGGCTTGGAGGTTAAGGTGCTTGCCTGCAAAGCCTAAGGAACCTTGCTCAATGCCCCAGCATGCACATAAAGACAGATGCACAAGGTGGCACATGCATTTGGAGTTCATTTGCAGTGACTAGAGGCCCTGGCACACCCATTCTCTATCTGCCTTTTTCTCTCTTTCTCTCATAAATAAATAAATAAAATAAACATTTTTATTTGCCAGGCATGGTGGCACACATCTTTAACCCCAGCTCTTGGGAGACAGAGGTAGAGGGATCACCATGAGATCAAGGCCGGCCTGAGACTACATAGTGAATTCAGGTCAGCCTGAGCTAGAGAGAGACCCTATCTCAGGAAAAAAAAAGTTCCTTTCATTGGTGAGACATATTTACCTTTTAAGATAATGAGTACCCCATAGTTGGATTTAGCCAAGGGTGATATCTGACCAAAATGCATGCAGATTTATATAAAAAAATAGATAAGAGTAAGGGGATGGTGATGATTCTGAAGCCTTCAGAAACGATGATTCCATAACAAATCAAGCACATTTGCCTGTTTTGAATAGCATACAGGACTATATAAGACTCTTTCAATTGCATGTAACAGAAACCCAGCTCAAACAGGCTTCAAAGGCTGGGAAAATCCGGGCACACAACTTTAATCCCAGCACTCAGAGGTAGTAACATCACTGTGAGTTTGAGGCCAGCCTGGTGCTACAGAGTGAATTCCAGGTCAGCCTTGGCTAAACTGAGCCCTTACCTCCAAAAAGAATCAAAAGCAAAACAAAACAAAAAAAAAGGTCACTGAAGACAAGAACTCAAACAAAATCTCCAGTATTTATTTTCTCATTTCTTGGTAGTACTTACCTAATGTTAACTTCTGTGTGAGGTGGGTTCTTCTCGAGTGTCTACTGCCAGGCTGCAGTCTGGCCCTCTACTCACAATCCCCTTAAGCAAAGACTGTATTGACCACTTAGGTAAAATGCTTGTGACTAAACCAATCTCTGAGGTGACCAGCCAGGCAGTCTCATTGTCCATCCCTGAGATTCTGGGGGCGGGCTAGGTGTACTTGAACCATGGGGACCAAAATGTGGAAGCAACATCCCCTGAAGAAAAACTGATGAAAAATGAAAATAGCCAAAAGAAGAGAATTTCCTGCTATACAACCATGGCCAAATTCACCAGTCAGATAGATCAAGTCACAGACCTGGTAGAGTCATGTTTCTTAGGCCTCCAAGAAACTACTTAACACATGAAGGGCGGGGAAGAGAAATGAGATCTTATTTTTCTCTAGCAAAACTACCAAGAATTTTAAAATGTTAGTAAACCAGGCATGGTGACAAACACCTTTAATCCCAGTGACTTGGGAGACTGAGGTAGGAAAGATCGCTGTGAGTTTGAGGTCAGCCTGGGACTCCACAGTGAGTTCCAGGTCAGCCTGGGCTAGCATGAGACCCTACCTTGAAAAAACAAAACAATGTTAAGATGTCATAAGACATTTATGTCAGGCTGACAGAGTGCTATCGATGCCATCTTTTTTTTTAAAATATTTTTTAGTTATTCATTTTTCAAGCAGAGAGAGAGAGAGAGAGAGAGAGAGAGAGAGAGAGAGAGAGAAAGCGCACCAGGGCCACCGCCTTGTGGTTCTGGCTTATGTGGGTCCTGGGGAATTGAACCAAGGGCCTTAGACACTGGAGGCAAGTGCCTTGACCACTGAGCAATCTCTCCAGCCCCAATGCCATCTTTTTATTCCTGCTTGTGTGTAGTATGCAAAGTGTGGTGTGATGTATATGGTGTGTGCACATGAGTGTGCAGGTGAGCACCCCTGTGCGCATGCATGCAGAGGCCAGAGAAGAATGTTGGGTGTTCTCCACCGTTGCTTTTCCACTTGTTTCCTTGAGATGAGTCTCACTGAACCTGAAACTATTGGGTTGTAGTTGTTGTTGTTGTTGTTTTTGGTCAGACTGGCTGACCAGGGAGCTCCAGTGATTCTCTGGTATCTGTTCCCCACAGGACTGGGGATAAAGGCATGCATGGCCTCTGAGTCATCCCCCCAGCCCCTGAAACCACCTTTTCTAGAAAGCATTTTGACAATATATATCTGTCCATCTGTATGACTATAGGCATGTTCAAAACTTAACTCAAGAGCAGGGCGTGGTGGTGCACGCCTTTAATTCCAGCACTCTGGAGGCAGAGGTAGGAGGATCTCTATGAGTTTGGGGCCAGCCTGGGATTATAGAGTGAGTTCAAGGTCAGCCTGGGCTAGAGTGAGACCCTACTTCAAGAGAAAAAAAAAAAAAGCTTGGCGTGGTGGTGCACGCCTTTACTCCCAGCACTCGGAAGGCAGAGGTAGGAGGATTGCTGTGAGTTCAAGGCCACCCTGAGACTCCATAGTGAATTCCAGATCAGCCTAGATTAGAGCGAGACCTTACCTCGAAAAACCAAAAAAACAGGAAAAAAAATTACCTTCCCCCCAAATAGCACCACTGAGGGCCAAACTAGAAAGACAAATATTATCTTCACTCTTCCTGCTAGAATTCAAATCTTTTTCTTTGTTTGTTTGTTTGTTTGTTTCAAGGCAGGGTCTCACTCTAGCTAGGGGTGACCCAGAACTTACTCTGTAGTCTCAGGCTGGCCCCCAACTCACAGAAATCCTCCTACCTCTGCCTCCCAAGTGCTGGCCTCATGCAAGCACTTTCACCACATATTGCTCACTGTTCTTGCAAGTTCTCTTCCCTAAAGCAGAAGTCATTAGGAGAGTTCCCACACATTCCCTCCTTCCTGCCTCTAGCCTTTCCCTAACAGAGATGAGGAAGCCCTCAAGACAAGGATGGGTGGAACTAGCTCTTGATGCCCAACCCCATCAATACAGAAATAAACAAGGCAAAGGCCATTTGTGCTTTTGAAGTCCTCCCTCAGTAGCTATGGGGTTCCGGAACCTTCCATTTCAGGGACCCTAAATATACTCTCATCAACTCCAGACTCAAAATCTCTCTACAAAGACCTCAGTCATGGACTTCACGACCAGGGTCCTGCCTTCTGGAAGTGCCCGCCAACATCAGCCACCCCCAACCAGGCTTCTGCACTGGTGGACCTCACTGGAGTTCCCACCAAGGGATTCCCACCTTCAGTTCCATCCCCAGATCTAAAACACCGACATCCCAGGCCCAGAGCCCCCTTAGGTCAAGGCCGGAAGACACATGTCCAGCCGGGCGCTAGCTTTAAGGAAAGGACATAAGCAAATAAAGCTGGAGTGGATTAGCATCACTGCAGATCCTGTGCCAGGGAAGCCTCCTTCCTGAGTGGGGTGGGGAAGGGAAGGGAGAAGTGGGGCGGAAGCTGTTGAAGGGTGAGATGGGACACTAGCCTTGCAACCTGGGTTGCAGGGACAGCTAATAAGTTCCTCCTCTTTGTCTGGGCCAGACCTCAAGTTGGGCCTGGGTCAGTGGGCAGAGAGAGATGAGAGCAGAAACTTCGTGTGTGTGTGTGTGTGTGTGTGTGTGTGTGTGTGTGTGTGTGTGTGTGTCTGTGTGTGTCTGTGTGTCTGTGTCTGTGTGTCTGTGTGTGTGTCTGTGTCTTGAATGAAAGGAACTGTTTCCTTTAATCTCTGCACTTGGGAAGCAGAGATAGGAAGATCACAGTGAGTAAGGATTACATTGAGTTCAAGGCCAGCCTGGGACTACAGAGTGAGTTCCAGGTGAGCCTGGACTAAAGTGAGACCCTACCTTGAAAAAAAACAAAGTAGCCAGGCATGGTAGCACAAGCCTTAAAAAAAGAACCATTCAACTGAGGTCTCCTCAGGTCCTCTGGAATGCTGTGACCAGTGTCATGCTGTTTCTTGCATCAGATAAAAGTTTACCTTTTTTAAAAAAAAATTTTTATTTATTCATTTTCAAGCAGAGAGAGAGAGAGAGAGAGAGAGAGAGAGAGAGAGAGAGAGAGAACCAGGACCACCACCTTGTGGGTCTGGCATATGTGGGTACTGGGGAATTGAACCCAGGGCCTTAGGCACTGGAGACAAGTACCTTAAACGCTGAGCCAGCTCTCCAGCCCAAAGTTTACCATTTTTAAAAGTGTATCCTAGAAGCTACTTATGCACTGGGCTTGGTGGTGCACACTTCTAATCTCAACACTTGAGAAGCTGTGAGTTTCAGGCCAGCCTGGACTACATAGTGAAACTGTCTCAAAAGACAAAAAAAGAAAAAAAAAGCCGGGCGTGGTGATGCATGGTGCATGCCTTTAATGCTAGCACTGGGGAGGCAGAAGTAGGAGGATCACTGTGAGTTTGAGCCTGGAGCTATATATTGAATTCCAGGTCAACCTGGGAAAAATGAGACCCTATCTCAAAAACAAAACGTGACTGGTCTGGTGGAGTATACCTTTAATCCCAGCACTTGGGAGGCAGAGGTAGGAGGATCACCATGAGTTCAAGGCCACCCCGAGACTACATAGTAAATTCCATCATGTGCCTGAGCTAGAATGAGACCTTACCTTGAAAAAACAAACAAAAAACCCACCAAAGACAAATAAATAAACAAGTGCCAAGTTCTTGGCATGTGATGGGGGACAGTGTGGCTGCTGTGTGATCGCTGATAAATCCTGTTCCCTCTGTGGTCCTCAGTCTCCCTCCCTAATTCTTACAATTGGGGATCTGGATGAGATGACCTTGGGACTGCCTCTAGCCCTGATCCTTGTGAGCCAGTGACTTCCGGGATCTCTCAGCCTCTTTGGATGACCCAACCTTGGGTCAGGAGTTAGTATATCTGAAATCCTCCCGCCTTCCTTGGATCAGTTAATAGAGGCAGTTGTGCAAGGTTCTTGGGAACCTCAAAGTAGTGAACTTACTGTCAACACATCATGATACTGTCCCAATGGGAAAGTCCCACAGCCCCAGGCTCCTGAGACCTGTCAACCAGCCCCACCTGGCAAGGGAAACTAGATCATTCCAGAAAGTGAAAAGGCCTCATTTTCAGCCTCTTCCCAACACATATATTGCATCTCCAGGAATAGTGGCTATAGCCTCTGAACACAATGAGCACCAGCTCAGGACCACCCCGTGTTCCATGCCAGCCTATTCATCATCAACCAGCCCTGTTATCTCCAACACTGGCTTCCCAAAAGAAGTCTCAAATCAGTTTTTTTTCACAACACAAGAACCTGTCCGTTCCTATTACATAATACCCTGAATGGGACTCACCACTTCAGGGCTGGCCACTTGGACCAGTGTTGGCTGAAATTCCTATCCATTGGCTCTCGTTTTGCCTTCTAAAGCCCCATGAAATAATGCTCATCTGAAACCACAGTCCTCACATTCAGATCAACTCTGAGTTGCAATTCCAGTTCTGTTACATCCTAGCTGGATAATCTTAGGCATGTTATTTACCCTCCCTGAGACTCAGTTCATTGATCTAGAACAGGGCAATGAGGGCTGAAGGAGTAGCTCTGAATAAAGTGCATACTTAGCATGTTCAAGAGACTCTAGGTCTCCAGCACACACATGCACAAAAAAAATCAGAGTGGTGATTGAGAACATTTTATAAGATTTATGAGAATACTCAACATAAAGATGTCTAATGTGTTAGAGACAGTTTGGTGGCAGAGCACTTGCCTAAAATGTGTGAAGCTCCACTTCCACCCCCAACACCACCAAAAAAGAGAATTGGGATTTTCCAATTATCCGTAGAATTGCTGGCTGGGTGTTGTGGCCTATGCCTTTAATCCCAGCACTCGGGAGGCTGAGGTAGGATAATAACCATGAGTTTAAGCCCAGCCTGAAACTAGAGTGAGTTCCTGGTCAGTCTGGCCTAGAGTGAGACCCTATCTCAACAAAAATAGATACCAGATATGAGCATTTTTCTACTTGCTATTTCTCTTATTCTCCCTGAAACCCTTTCTTTGAAAGCTAAGTATGAAAATATTTGAGGGCCTGGTGAGATGGCTTAGAGGTTAAGGCACTTGCCTGCAAAGACTAACGACCTGGGTTCGGTTCCCCAGTGTCCATGTAAAGCCAGATTCACAGAGTGGTATCTGGAGTTCATTTAGTGGAGGTCCTGGAGCACCCTCATTTTCTCTTTCTTCCTTTCTCTCTCTCTCCTTGCAAATAAATAAATAAAATTAGAAAATATTCGAAGCTAGGACTTCTCTGGACAACACCAGGCCTAAATAATATTAAAAGCTACTCTAGAACTGGAGAGATGGCTCAGCAGTTAAGACGCTTGCCTGCAAAGCCGAAAGACCCAAGTTTGATTCCCCAGTACCCATGTGGAACCAGATGCACAAAGTGGCACGTGTATCTGGAGTCCCTTTGCAATGGCTGGAGGCCCTGGTGCACCCATTTTCTCTGTCTGTCTCTCCTGTATTCCTCTCTGCTTGCAAATAAATGAAAAAAAAGATTAATAAAAGCTACTCTAAGGAACCAATTATAAAGATCATTTAAAAAGCAAAGAAAGTTTGAGTCCCAGAGAGGGGACAGGATTTGGTAAAGGTCACACAGCAGGTTTAAGTAGGCAGAACAGCAGGCAAACAAAGAGGGAGAGAAATGGCATGTGAGTAGAGGTCAGGGTAGAGGTACTGATCTGTATCCACAGACAGGCAGCTAAACAAGAGGACCTTCAGCTGACATTGCTCCATTTCCCATGCCCAGCAGGGCCTGGCATTTGCCTCTCTTTGGAACTGCTCCTTCTAGGTTTTTGAGTTTGCAATAGTTTCCCAGAAATGCTAGGTAAATAGCTACTGTTTGCCGAGCAACCAGCCCCATAGCTGTGACAAGGGACCCTGTACAAATTTTGCCTCAAGTCTTTTTGTTTCTTTTCTTTTTCTGAGGTAGGGTCCTATTCTAGCCTAGGCTGATTTAGAACTCACTCTGCAGTCCCAGGCTGGCCTTGAACTCAGGGCAATCCTCTTACCTCTGCCATCCAAGTGCTGGGATTAAAGGCATGTGCCATCATGACAGACCCTCTTTTTCTTTTTGAGATGAAGTTCTTGCTATGTTGGGTTTTTTGTTTGTTTTGTTGTTTTCATATTTTATTTATTTGTAAGGAGAGAGAGAGAGAGAGAGAGAGAGAGAGAGAGAGAGAGAGAGAGAGAGAGAGAATATGGGTAAACCAGGGCCTCTTGCCACTGTAAAGGGACTCCAGATGCACGTGCCACTTTGTGCATCTGGCTTACTGGGGAATTGAACCGGGGCCCTTAAGCAACTTCCTTAACCACTGAGTCATCTCTCCAGCCTGAGGTTATTGCTATGTTGCTCAGATTGGTCTCAGACTCATGAACTCAAGTGATCTTCCCTTGCCCCCTCCGCTCCCAAGTTTACATGCCACTGCACCCAGCTGTGATTCCTTCTTTAGGTTATGCTCTCTCTCTCTCTCTCTCTCTCTCTCTCTCGTATGTGTGGTGTGGTCTCTGTGTGTATGGTGCATGCAGATGCACATGCCCTGTGCACATCCACCTGGAGACCAGAGGAAAACATCGGTGTTTTCCATTACTCCATTACTCATCTACATGTTTCACTGAAGCCATTTTTAGCCACACTGGCTGACCAGTGGGCCCTAGCGATTCTCCCATCTCTGCTCCCCACAGGACTGGGGTTCCAGGTGTGTGTGGTATGCCCAGCTGTTGATGTAGTTGCTGTGGATAAAAGTCATGGTGAATCAAGCCTTCCCAGGCATGAACAGCAAGTGCTCTTACCTATTGAGCCATCTACCTGGTCCCATGTTTTCTTTATTTTTGTAATTCTACTCTATCCCCATCTATAACCTCCCTTCCCTTGTCCTCAGAATCCAGGAATGCATCCTCATGAACAAAGTCTGTCTCATGTCTGATTTATTGCAGGTTATTATCTCACCCTAAGCTCATGTGTCCCAGGCAGCCTGCCTCTCCCTGGGAGTTGATAGAGGAACTCCTTTGTGCATTTGCAGGAGGAAATCTAGTCATGGGATCCCCCTGAAGGTGGGAGCTTTATTAGTTGACTTTTCAAGATTTTTCAATTTACAGACATTCTTATTTGGGGTTCTAGGATTCAGTCAGTACCACCATTTTGGGTTTCTAAGCTCCTAAACTGAAATTGCACTGTGCCTCAGTTGTGATGCGTAGATTCCATGACTCTACATGTCTAGAATTTCATGACTTGTGTTTCATGAATTTTGTTGTTGAGATGGTGTCAGCCACCAGCACTCAGCCTGTGTCATTTTGTGTTTATTTTCTAGAAGTTGCAAGTCTCCACTCTGAGATTTCTTCTCTTGCTTCCATGAGAAGAGGAAAGAGATGTCTGGGTAGGAGAGGGATTTCCACTCTTTCTGGAGCTACGTAGCTCAGCAGTCCAATACTAGGCCCTAGCAGACCTCAAGCACCCCACCTCCCTCAAAACCCTCATGTGAGCTCCAGAACCTGAAGATAGGAGGCAAACCTTCTTTGCAGAACTTCTTCCATAATCTGCCCGAGGGTCTGGTGGAAGAGTTTAGTGAGAGACTGGCCTCACTGAACTGGGCAGCAGAGGAGGGAGGGTTCATGGCAAGGAGCCAAAGAAGGCAACATGGAAATTCCCTAGGGAGTCCTGCTGTGGTCTCCTACAGGTGAGAAAGGAACAGATGCCGGAAGTGAGGATGTGAGTGAGATCACTGGTGAATGTAGGGTGACCAATATTGCATTGTGGAGTGGGAGCTGGGTTTCTAGCCATTGACCCTTTAGTGACCAGGGACCTCCAAGTCTGATGCCACAGGGACTGTGTGGTCCAGCCAGCCCATACCCTTTCCCCTGATAGTGCTCTGCTGAGTCAGACTCCTAGAGATACTTGGAAGACAGGAGTTGGGGGATAGGAAACCTGGTCTCCCCAGAGCCTCTTTCTGGGATCCCTCACTGAGGCCAAGAAAGAAAGTGGCCAGGACTGTCCAGGGATCACACTGGGGCTTAGGGTAGAACGGGGACTGAAACTCCAGCCCTGTGCTGTTCTTACATTCCAAAGGGTCCCCGAACTATAAAATGCACTCTGAGCTCATCAGCTTGTGAAACTCTGGGCTGGAGGATGGCTCTGCCCCAGGCCACCTCCCAAGAGCAGTCTGGACCCCTCCTCCAGCCCTTCCAGTCATTTAGCACATGGCTAAAGCTGCCAAACCCGATTTTCCGGTGGCTGCCCAAGGCTGGCTAAAGCAGGAAGTCCTCGTCCTGGCATGGACCCCTTGAGCCACCGTTCTCCTCCCCCTTACCTCCTGATTCTCTGGCTTGGGCTGTGCCTCCTGCACCTGTGCCAGCTGTCCCAGTGCGCCACCACTTCCTCCTCCACCTGCCTGTCATCTCCCCTGGGCTGCTTTCCCCAACACCATAAGGGATACCCCTCTGAGCTTCATTTTTCTCATCTATAAATGGGGTATGGTAGTCTGCCTCTCACAAAACTGGGGGCCCAAAAGGGGATCTGAATAGCATGGTGGGTTAGTTAGTGCAGGGTTGGGAACACTGCCCGGGGTATGAAAAGGAGGCTCTGCTTATGGAAATCTAGAGATGTAGCTACTGGGGCGAAGGGCAAAGGTTAGAGTGCATGCTCCCTCTGGTTCCCTTATGCTATCTGACCTATGGGAGATGGAAAGTATATGTTACCCGTGCTCAGGACCCTCACCATGATTTAATGAAGTGCTTATGTAAAGTGTCTCCCGCTAAGGAAGAAGTCCATATGGAAGAACTCCTTTGTCTTCCTCATCTATCTTATCTCCAAACCTAGCACCTGCCCAGCACAGACCAAGAACCATTATTGACTAAGACACTGCAGGTGGAGAAGCAGAGGTACCCTAGGAGCAGCAGAACAGCTGGGTCAGCTCACCTAACCTAGGCCATGGCTCCAGGTGGTCCCAATGCAGCAAGCCTCCCCCTGGGAGTGCTGTGCTCTCAGCCTTCAGGGAATCTGGCAGGGTGAAAATGAATTATACCCAGTTATCCAGGGGAGCACCTAAATTGAAGTGATGGTTACCCATGCTGCTGCTTATCTCTGAGAGCCTAGAAAGGGGAGGAGAATTGGGAACCTGGAGGGGGAGGGGCAACAGAGAAGCCGACATTGCAGTTGGAACTAAAAATAGCTGGAAGAGATGATGTCATCTCTCTCTTCCACCGCTTAGCACCCCCTTCATACACATACATAGATGCACACACACACTCAAAGACACAGATACACGCAGACACAAGGGTAGGCATGCGTGCACAGGCACACACACTTACAAACACCCATTAGGGAGGGAAGTTCTGGGCCTCAGGGCTTCAGGGGCTGGGAAGTCTGGTGAGTGTGTCTGCATGTGTGTATGTGTGTGCCTGAGTTTGCATGAGTGTGATTGCATGTATCTATGTCCATATGCTTGTGTTGTGCCTAGGTTCATGCATGTTGGCGTTTGTGTGTATGGTCATGTGTGTTTGTCATATGTGTCCTGTGGGGCGTCTTGCATTCCTGTCAGTGCTTATCCCCGTTTATATTATGTGCCTGAATGCATGTGTATGGTTCTTATAGTTCCATGTCTGCATGTTAGTGTGTCTTTATATAGATAGACCCTTTATGGTCCTTGGACACCGAGCCAGTCACCTTCCTTCCAGTTCTGATTAATGTTCCACAGCCCCTTCCCATTCTGCAGAGCCCAGTACTCTGGGCACAGTGACTTCTCTGCCCCAGTCCTCCTAGGGTCCAACTCTGGAGAAGCCTTGGAGTAAATGGACTTAAACACAATTCATACACACACACCCTCAAAAAAAAAAGGCAGTACATTATCCAGGTTTCTTGAACTGTGGAGCCTAGGGCATCAGGGTCTCAGGGTTCAGAGACATTGGGACACACACTAACCTGTGCACAAAACAACACATTAGAGACCCTCACAGTGTTCCCAGCCACTAGAAACAAGACCTTGGAGATACACCCCACCAAAACCTAGTTACACCCAATAACACATGGGCACACACTCAGAAATCCAAATGGAAAATCTCCAGGCCAGAGAGCTCAACACCCTCCCCACTTTTTGGGCTAAAACTCAGTCTTGCCCCACCCCCAAGTGCCCCAGCTAAGCTGCCAGTCCCAGAAAATGCTGGGGGCTGATGGTGACATGCCCTCCTGAGACACTAACCCTTCTGCCCCCTCTCCCTCCTTCAGCCTGCCCCCTCCCTTTCCTGACCTTCATTCTCAGCAGAGCCGGTGCCTCTCTGGTGTGCTTCAGCCCTCACTCCTTGACTCTCACAGCTGACCGACGCAGGAGCACATTCAATCACAGAGGCACATTTGGTCACATGTGCCTTGTACCCCCATTCTCCTGTCACACGCACACATTCACAGCAGCCACACCTACACACTGACCATTATACGCACACCCACCTCATAGTAGAAAGAACACTTACAGGACTCTGTCTTTGATCCTCTCCCTCTCTGCTGGGTCTCCTTATACTTTCCAAAATGTCTCTGGCAATCCTTCTCCCTGTGCCCATGGGAGTGGACAGGAGAGTCCCCCACCTCACAGGGTAGATCAATGTGCTGAGGATAAAGGTGGGTCCTGTCCCTCCACTGTCTAACTGTGATCCCTACGAGAAGCCCCAGCCCTGCCTTCCCAGTCTGCATAACTGGCTGGAAACACTTCAGATAGCATAAGACAGTCTGAGCAGAGTGCTTGTATTTGTTGTTCACCACTTCGGGGGTGATTCAGAGCAAGCCAAACTTCCAGGCATTTTTAGAGGATCAGAAAGCCCCCAGGTTGACATAGGTGTCTGAGAGCTGAGGAGACAAAAAAGAAAGGTAAATGAGGAAATAGGCATTGGTTCTCCATCACCACACCATCCTCCATTAAGGCTCAGCATTTAGGGATGCCTGCCTTCAATTTCCCGCCATATCCATGGGTGACATTCCATACATTGATCCTTAGAGTGCACACTTCAGTTTCCCAGCCCCCATGACCTAGACCCTCTCTAACCTTGAGGTGAGAGGATCCACACGCCGGCAGTGCTGTGGGGGTGAATGCGGCTGCTGTTTGGAGCTATGGTGCCAAGGCCGGTGGCAGCTGGGCCTCGGGGCTTCTGCCGGTATGTCCTGCGACTATACTTGAACATCCTGGGAGCCCGGCGACGGGGACAGCCCATACCCGGCCTTCGGTAGGGAGAACTCATGCCCCTAGGCCGAGGGGCACGGACAGGCTGAGGGGGCCCCATGAGTACTGGAAGCGTCTGCCATGTGCACAGGGGTGCTGCTGGCCAAGGCAGTTGAGGCCTTTATGACATCTGGAGCCTGCCTAAGTGTGGTGCTCTTTGTCCTGCCCTCCCCCACCATGAGTCAGGCTCCCTCCCAAGCCTCCCTTAGCAACCCCAACATGGCTCCTTTGGGGAAAGAAGAGTCACTGTTTCCTCACACACCCACGTTAGCAATATGTTTTTATTCTTTTTCAAGATAGGGTCTCATTCTATCCCTGGCTGACCTGGAACTCACTCTGTAGTCCAAGCTGGCCTTGAACTCATGGCACTTCTAAATGCTGTGATCGTAATTGTGAGCAACCCCTCTCCTCACATGAACAATATGAGCCATGTTTATTGAGCTCTGACGCTAAACTAGACGCTGTGCCTTTTACTTTATAAACATTACTTCATTAAATCTCAACATAACCCTACAAGGAGATTCTATCATTAACTTGACTTATGGAGTTGCAGGATTTGTTTGTGTTTGTTTGCTTTGAGACAAGGTCTCACTCTAGTCCCAGCTGACCTGGAATTTACTCTAAGCCATGGCTGACCTTGAGTTTAAGGTGATCCTCCTACCTCAGCCTCCTAAGTGCTGGGATTAGAGGCCTGCAGCACCCTACCTGGCTAATAACCCTTTTTATATAAGGCAATTCTATTTCCAGTAACTGTATTCTGTAAAGTCACCATAAACACTGACGTAACAAATACTGAACCATTCATTGCTCTTAAGGGTTCCTACAACTCTCTAGTCATAAGATTTTTCACCAACTGATCAATACATAGACTTCAGATTTTATGTGTGGAGACTATACTTTTTTATTTTGTTTTTTTTTTTTTTAAACTTTTTTTCCCCCAACGTATGGTCTTACTCTAGCTCAGGCTGACCTGACTATGTAGCCTCAGGCTGGCCTCAAACTCACATTTATCCTCCTACCTCTGCCTCCCAAGTGCTGGAATTAAAGGTGTGTGCCACCACTCCTGGCTATTGTTTTTAACTTTTTATAGAGAACCTCCATACATATACAATATACCAAGATCACAATACCTTCCTATCATTCTTCTTTTCCCTCCCTTCTCTCTACCCCCTCCACTGAATCCCTTCTTTCTAACTAATCTCTTTCCTATTTTGATGTCATCATTTTTCCCCTATTATGTAGGTCTTGTCTAGGTAGTATTAGCTACTGTGAGGTCATGAATGCCATGGAAGCACGTCTGAAAGATAGTATTACAAAGCACTCCTCCCCTTCCTTTGGCTCATATTCATTCTTTTGAAGTGTGTGGTAGAGATGCCTCATTTAGTGCTGAACACTCACTGTCTCTTCTCAGCACTTTGATGAGTTTTCGCTCTCCCCAGTGGTCACCGCCATCTGAAAAGAGAAGCTACTCTAGGCAAAAGTGAGAGTAACATAATATATGGGCAAAAACATAAGTATTTAGAGGGCAGTTTGGTGGGCATAGTATATCCGTTTAGTCATCGTTGTTTTTTTTTTTTTTTTTTTTGGTTTTTCGAGGTAGAGTCTCACTCTAGCCCAGGCTGACCTGGAATTCACTATGTATTTCTCAGGGTGGCCTTGAACTCATGGTGATCCTCCTACCTCTGCCTCCAGAGTGCTGGGATTAAAGGCGTGCACCACCATGCCCAGCTGTCATCGTTTGTTTTTAAGACAGGGTCTCACTTTGTGGTGAAGCTTACAGCAATCTTCTTGCCTCAGTCTCCCAAGTATTGGAATTCAAGTATGAGTCACCACATTGCACTAAATCATTTTATTGAATATGTAGTGTTGAGTCATTAACATTGAACTCATGACCAACAGTAATACAATGCAACTGAATCAAGTTTTTCTAACACATGCGTTTCCTTGAAAGTAAGTCACAGCTTTCTTGTGCTTAGGACCACTAGTACTTCAACATGATACCTGAGGGTCATTTGAGCCAGCGAAACTCATCAACAACAACAAAACAGAAAAATCTGAAGGAAAAAAAGAGCACTAAAGAGGTTAACAGAAAAAAACATTTGTTTATGAGTTAAAGCAAAAAGGTCCAGAGTCCTCTTATTCAACTTAAAACAAGTTGTAAACTATTTTTATCTTTATGAGAGAGAGGGAGAGGGAGAGAATATGGGTGTGCCATGTTGAGCATCTTGGTTTTATGTGGATATTGGGGAATCAAACCAGGCTTTGCAAGCAAGTGCCTTTAACCACTGAGCAATCTCCTCAGCCCAAAAAATTTATCTCTATTCGTGTCCATGAATAGATGCAAAAGTGCCACAAGTATTGGTTTTGTGGTTACAGATACATTTTAGTGAGTAGGTGAATTCTCAGGTGTGGACTCTGAATAATAAT
>PVHP010011804.1:18523-44492 GCA_004024765.1 Zapus hudsonius
ACCTTGTGAGTCTGGCTTATGTGGGTCCTGGGGAATTGAACCTGGGGCCTTAGGCACTGGAGGCAAGTGCCTTAACCGCTGAGCCATCTCTCCAGCCCTCTCTTGCTGTTTTGTGTTCACTCATTCATCCATTCATTCATTTGGAATATTCACTAAGAACTTCCCATGTACTGAGCACTGGGGACATAGATGAATGTGAGTTCATTCCAGCTCGTCCTGAGATGAAAGAAAAAGCCATGAAGATAAGCAATACATATGGGTGAGGCTGTGAGAGATGGTAGCCCTGGATTCATCTGTTTTCTTGTAGGAGACAGGAGAGTTTGTTTGTAATATTATTTTTTTTAAAATTTTATTTATTAACTTTCAAGCAGAGAGATACAGAGAGAGAGAGAGAGAGAGAGAGAGAGAGAGAGCACACCAGGGCCACCATCTTGTTGGTCTGGCTTATGTGGGTCCTGGGGAATTGAACCCAGGGCCTTAGGCACTGGAGGCAAGCGCCTTAACCCCTGAGCCATCTCTCCAGCCCTGTTTGTAATATTATTATCTCCTGTTTCTGAAATGGACTCCTCCCATACAAAAATAACAAAAAATCTTCAGCTGGGGATGATGGCTCACACCTTTAATCCCAACACTGGGGAGGCAGAGGAAGGAGGATCTCCATGAGTTTGCGGATACCCTGAGACTACATTGTGAATTCCAGGTCAGCCTGGGCTAGCTGGAGACCCCATCTCAAAAAACAAAACAAACAAACAAAACCCTACTTTCTTAGGCAGGTATGGTAGCACAGGCCTATACTCCACTTAGAAGGCAAGATTATTGCAAGTGTGAGGACAGCCTGGTCTACATAGTGAGTTCTAGGCCAGCCAGGACTACATAGCAAGACCCTGTCTCAAAAAAAAGGGGGGGGCTGGAGAGATGGATCAGTGGTTAGGCACTTGCCTACAAACCCTGACAAGGACCTGAGTTTGATTCCCCACTGTCCACTTAAAGCCAGATGAATAAAGTGGGCATGTATCTGGAGTCCATTTGCAATGGCTAAAGGACCCATTCTCTCTGTCTCTCTTCTTTCTCTGCTTGCAAAAAAAATGAAATAAAATGTTTTTTTTGAAAAAAAGAAGAAAAAGAAATTGTCACCTGGTGTGATGGCACATGCCTTTAATCCCAACACTCTGGAGACAGAGGTAGGAGAATCGTAGTGAGCTAGAGACTTGTCTGAGACTAGTAGTGAATTACAGACCTAGCCTGGGCTAGAGGGAAACCCTACCTCGAAAAACCAAACAAACAAAAAAAAATCCACGTCCTCAAGGCAGTGTTAGAGCACTTGCCCAGCATGTATACAAAGGCCTTGGATTCAGTCCTCAGAATTACACAAATACCACCCCACCACCCCTCTACAGCGGTTGTCTTCTTTCTGACCTCTCAGTGTTCATTGTCTTATGTCTCAGAACAAGGAGAAAAATGTTAATTAAAAACCCATAACTCTTCTGTTATACAGATCAGGAAACAGACTGAAAAATAAGTCAGAGAAATGCCTCCAGAGCAGGGTGTGGTGGCACATGACTGCAGTGACCTAGCACATGGAAGGCCGAGGCAGGAGGATTTAAAGCTCAACGTAGCTGGGTGTGGTGATTTACACCAGAAATCCCTATACTTGGGAGGCCAAGGCAGGAAAATTGCCTCAAGTTTGAGGCAAGCCTGCGCTAGAAACTTGTTCCTTCCACCACCACCCCCTCAAAAAGTGTCCTGGGGCCCAGAGTCATACTACTAAGGAATGACGACCAGGAATCAAGCACCTGGTTAGAAAGCTAAGACTTTTTCAAAGCATTTCTCCATAAGGGATGGTGAGGTGGGAACAGGGAGAGGGGACCCCAAAAATACTGCTGCCTTTGGGAATTATAGAAGCTTGGAATGGGGGTATCTCCTTTGTTGGATCATGGTGCCACCTACTGGCAAAAAGAGAAGGGGTGTGCAGAATGTGAAGACTGGAGAAGGGGAGATGAGGGAAAGAGAGAAGGGAAGGCAGGCATGGTGGCACATGCCTTTAATCTCAACACTTGGGAGGTTGAGGTAGGAGGATCGCCATGAGTTTGAGGCCCACTTGGGACCTACAGAGTGAGTTCCAGTTCCAGGTCAGCCTGGGCTAGAGTGAGACCCTGCCTTGAGAAAAATAATAAAGAAAAAAAAGAGAGAGAGAGAGAGAAGGAACGATGAAGTGAGGGGGTGGAAGGGGGATTTGAGATTTTGTAGAGGAAAGAGGACCAAGAACCACTTCTTTTCAGAGGAAAAAACAGAAGTTGCCAAACCTTGGTCATTTCATTGAAAGTGTGTGTGTGCACATGAATGTTCAGGAGCACCAGTACAGGTTTATATATACGAGTTTGAGTTTGATGTGTAAACATATGGATGGCAGACAGGGAGAGGTGTGTGCTACATGGAGGTATGTGTGTGCTGATGAACACACAGACACAGGTTAAGAAGCACATATACACTATTGTAGGGGGCACACATATTCTGGAAAGCCACTTGTCCCACTGCTATAGTCTCCTCCTCCCCCCCTTCTTGAGCTCAGGAGAGGCCTAGCCAGCCCATGGGGGACATCTCAAGGTGAGGACCTGTTGTTGCTGTGGTGCTAGGGACCTATCTCTAGGCAGTAGGGGGCAGCAGGGACCAGGGAGGTTGATTGGCCATGGGTGGGGCCAGCAGGCGGACAGGCAGGAGGAGGCTTTTAAAGCGCCTGCCTCACCTTCAGGTGAGCAGTGGTGTGTGAGAGCTGGCCGATCCTTGGATCCATTCAACAACAGCCCACTGAGTGGCAGCTTCCTGGAGCTGTTTTGTTCCTGTAGGAGCCTTAGCAGATTTGTCAGAACTTGCTGCCAAGAGCCCCGAACAGGTGATGCCATAGGACAGAGATTATCCTACGACTCAATGCTGATCTGGAAACAGGTTTGGGGATCTGGAAAGGCTATTGGGACCCTGAAAGGGTCTGGGGAGTGGGCCTAGGACGTATAGGTGTCCAAAAAGAACTTTGTGTGACCTGCAGTGTGATTCAGGCTTGGGGTGCCTGTGTAGGAACCTGGGGTATTAGGAACAGAGGGTACCTGATGCTGGGAGGGGGACTGAGACAAGTTCTAAGACGTTGGAGTCCAGGTGTAGGGGGAGCTTGTTGGGAAGTGTGTGCAGGATGCTGGGGTCTGGCATTTCAGGGTCCAGAAGGCCAGTGCCAATCTAGGTGGAGTGGGGTAGCATAAGAGCCTAACTTGCAAATGTCTGCCTCCCAGGTACCACCATGAAGTGCTTCAAATTCATTAAAGTCATGATGATCCTCTTCAATCTAATCATCTTTGTAAGTATAGAAGTTCTGGGCCCTTTGGGGGCTCCCCTATGGGAGCAGGTCACAATTTGAGCCTAGGCTGGGGAATGGGGAATCTGAATCGAGACTCAATCTGTAAACTTCCCTTTATGAGTAGTATGCACAGGTCTTCCCAAATGCCGATTCTTGATCTCACTAGTAGCCAGGCTGCCACATAGGGGAAGAAGCTTTAGGGCATCGCCTCCCTTTCTGGAAGCTATCAACCAGGCAAGGATAGGCTAGCAGGAATGATTTTATAGGCATCCAAGGTTCAGAAAGAAGAGAGGGTTTGCCCAAGTTCACCTGCTGTAAAAGACAATTTAGTGATCATTGTATTAGGAGGAATTGAGAGAAGTGTCCATGTCTCTTTAGAACAAAGGTTCTTTCTCCAGCAACCCTTATTCTTTCTTTTTTTTATTTTTTCTGTTTTTTTTATTTATTTATTTATTTTTTTTGAGGTAGGGTCTTGCTCTAGGCCAGGCTGACTTGGAATTCACTATGTGTCTCAGGCTGGCCTCGAACTCACAGAGATCCTCTTACCTTTGCCTCTGAGCACTGTGATTAAAGACATGGGCTACCACAGCAACCCTTATTCATTCACTAAACATTTATTGACAGGGCCGGGGTTGTAGCTCAGCAGTAGAGCATCTGCCTAGCATGCATGAGGATCTAAGCTTGATCCTGAACACCACAAAACAGTTAGTGACTAAAGCTTTGTTATATGCAATAGTAGCAGGTAAGCAAGACCATTTACTAGCCTAAGGATCCCAGGTCCAGTGAGCCAGATAGGCTGACAATTGCAAAGTGGTTTGTCAGGATTTAGCGCAGGAGCTAAGGGAAAACCGCTGGAGGGGCTTGAACCCAGTCAGGTAGGAGAATACTTCCTGGAGGAAGTAGCTACAACTGAGAATTTGCATTGGGTGGGGAGCTATAAAGCACATATAAAGACCCAGAGGTAATGAAATTTGATATTGTTTCGAAAACCAGGACGAATTATATAGGCTTGTTTGGAAAGCAGAGCAGTGAGGCATAAGCACTGGCGATGGTGAAAGAGATAAGAGGAAATAGATTAAGGACCTGGAAGGTGGCTGAAGGGTGGAAGAAAGGACAAGGGAATTAGAAGTAATGAACTAGGAGTATTAGGGATGGAGGGGAGCTATTCACCATGAAGGAGAGAAGGGAGAAGTTCAAGAAAAGGGAAAAGATGGCTCAGCTGTTAAGGCTCTTGCCTTCAGAGTCTAAGGACCCATGTTTGATTCCCCAGGACCCAAGTAAAACCAGATGCACAAGGTGGCACATGTATCTGGAGTTCGTTTTGCAGTGGCTGGAGGCCCTGGCGTGTCCATTCTCTCTCTCTCCATCTGCCTTTCTTTCTCTCAAATAAATAAATAAAATATTTTTTAAAAAATAAAACAGGAGAGAGATCGAGGGAATAAGGGCCACCCCACAAAAGGGTCACTGGATTTAGCACAGGAAGTCACTAGAGAGCTTGAAGCTCAGTGGGTTATAGTGAGTAAAAGGAGAGAAAATAGACATGACACTGACCAGTTTGGGGAAATCCTGCCAAGGGGTGGGTAGTCTCTGACTCCACAGGGTTCCTCCACCGGTACTAGCTTTTATTCATCTGTCTGGAGGGAGCAATAGGATTCCAGCAATTGGCGTGCACAGGTTCTGGACTGATGGGGTTAAAAGCAAATCAAGTTTTGTTTCTGGTCTCTGTTGCCCAGGCCTTGCCAGGCTGGGCAGAACAGGGTAGGGAGGCCGCAGGCTCCTTGAAATTTGACCCTGCAGGCCGGAAACCCAGCTCTTTGTCCTTAAGTAAACATGCCTGGGATCTAGCCAGGATCTGTTCCCTTGCCCCTATTCCCAAGCCTTAGTTTCCTTAGCTGCAAAGTGGGAATCGGGCACTCAGTTTCAGGTTGATGCAGCCACTGAGGCCCTGGGTCAGCAAAGCTTAGCTAAGAACTGTGGGACCTGGGCAGGGCCTGTCCCCATCAGAGCTTTTTTTGTTTTTTGTTTTTTTCAAGGTAGGGTCTCGCTCTAGTCCAGGCTGACCTGGAATTCACTATGTAGTCTTAGGGTGGCCTTGAACTCACGGTGATCCTCCTACCTCTGCCTTCCCTCCCGAGGGCTGGAATTAAAGGCCCAGCGAGCTTTTTTTTTTTTTTTTTTTTGATTCCCCTCTGAGGACTGGGGTTCAGCCAACATGTTTAGGAGAAGCTATGCCTATGTTCCCCTCTCTGGTGCCTCAGTTTTGACTTGGTGAGGCAAGGAAGTCTAGGTGGATAAGGTCTGGCAGCTGATCCCAACCCAGAAGGGAGCTGAATGGGGCCTCTGGGTGGGTGAACTTCCTCAACCTCCACCTTCTTCAAGGTTGCCAACAGGTGCAAACCTAACAGAGCTCCACCTCTGTTACTATGGTGATGGCAGAGCCTGCTCAACACTACCACTCCCCTACTTCCACCTATGAGAAAGCATATGTATTCTAGCCCAGATCAGATGCTCATAGCCCAGAAAATAGGTATTGAAATGAAAATGCCCACGTTCATTCCTAGCTACATGGCAGAACCCTGGTGTCAGTAAGGAAAGGGTATTGTCCCTCCCCTCATCCTGTGTTTCACTGCTCAGGTGTGCAACCTGGTGCTAGTTATGGCAGTGCCAGCTCCCATCTTTCTAGAGGATA
Source organism: Zapus hudsonius (assembly GCA_004024765.1). Taxonomy (NCBI): domain Eukaryota; kingdom Metazoa; phylum Chordata; class Mammalia; order Rodentia; family Dipodidae; genus Zapus; species Zapus hudsonius. The sequence goes on from PVHP010011804.1 coordinate 24,556, forward strand.
TTTCCTTCCATGTATAATAGGTTGTTAGATTCCCTAGCCAAGGAAAGGAAAAGTTTCTCAGGTTCCATCCTCCTGACTCAATAACTTGCCAGCACTACTTCAAAGCCTATCTGACTTCTCTCTCTAGCTGTGTGGTGCGGCCCTGTTGGCTGTGGGCATCTGGGTGTCTGTCGATGGACCGTCCTTCCTGAAGATCTTTGGACCACTGTCGTCCAGTGCCATGCAGTTTGTCAACGTGGGCTACTTCCTCATCGCGGCTGGTGCTGTGCTCTTTGTTCTTGGTTTCCTGGGCTGCTACGGTGCTCATTCTGAGAACAAGTGTGCGCTCATGATGGTGTGTCAGACCCAGCTCCACAGGCTCACTTATCGAGGGTCCCTTTACCTTTGAACAAGCCCTGGGGATCCCCTACTTTAAATTCCAGGAACCTCAGCATGATGGGAGTGCCCCTGCCTGCATTATTTTTATGGGAGGGGGTTAGGGCAAGGAACGCATAAGAGACAACTCTTCCTAAAATGGATTTCCGTTTTCTACTCAGTTCTTCTTCATCCTCCTCCTCATCTTCATCGCTGAACTTGCAGCTGCTGTGGTTGCCTTGGTGTACACCACACTGGTGAGGTGCTGGGATGCAACTAGGGAGGAGGACTGGGCAATGACCCGAGAAGCGGGTTGTGACCTGTGAATGGCCATCTTCCCTATCTGCCCCTAAACACTTGCCTGTCCCGCCAGGCTGAGCAATTCCTGGGATTGTTGGTTGTGCCTGCTATTAGGAAAGACTATGGTTACCAGAATGACTTCACCCAAGTGTGGAACTCCACCATGGAAGGGGTAAGGTGGGCTGGAAGGATTTTGGGGGTGGAGAGACAGAAGCAGTGTCCTGTCAATCATCTACCCCATCTTGTCTGCAGCTCAAGTGCTGTGGCTTCAACAACTACACAGATTTTGAGGACTCCCGCTTCTTCAAAGAGAATCAAGTCCTTCCTCCATACTGTTGTACCAATGGCACAGTTCAGGAAACTTGCACGCTGGCCGTGGCCCAGGAAATGAATGTACAGGTAGAAGCTGGCATGGAAGGGCAGGACTGCTTTAGCGGCTTTGCAGTGACAAATGGGGACATGGGGCCGGGCAGCTAGTAGCTGTAAATGCTCTCTCCCCTTCCCCAAGGGATGCTTCAAACAGCTTCTACAAGATATCCGAACCAACGCAGCCACAGTGGGTGGTGTGGCAGTCGGAATTGCCGGCCTGGAGGTAAGTCAATGAGATTAGAGTTGGGTGGCAACCTCTATCTCAGACCTAGGCACTTTGGCTCACCTTTGAGACCTCTCTGGAAGAGACAGACTTTTTTGTTTTTGTTTTTTCCTTTAGACTGACTCTTGTTTTTTTCAAGGTAGGGTCTCACTCTAACCCAGGCTGACTGATGACCTGTATAGTTCCAAACTGGCCTTAAACTCGGTGATCCTCCTCCTACCTCTGCCTCCCAAATGCTGGATTAAAGGCATGTGCCTAGAGCTTTTTTTTTTTGAGGTAGGGACTCTAGCCTAGGCTGACCTGGAATTTATTATATAATTTCAGGATGACCTTGAACTCACAGCGATCCTCCTAGCTCTGCCTCCCAAATGCAGGAACTAAAGGCATGTGCCACCACACCTGGCCTTGGAGCTGACTTGAATCTAAGGCTTTGTGCCTGCTAAGCCCTCCTCTATAAGGCACTCTGTTCCTGAAACACTTAAAATTTTTTTTAAAATTTCTTTGCAAGCAGAGATAGAAGAGAGACAGAGAGAATGGGCATGCCAGGACCTCTAGCCACTGCAAACTCCAGACGCATGAGTCACTCTTGTGTATCTGGCTTTACATGGGTACTGGGGAATTGATCCTGAATCATTAGGCTTTGCAGACAAGCACCTTAACTGCTGAGCCATCTCTCCAGCCCCTGATAAAAACTTCTAGCAGAGCTTCACATAGGCTATCTGGGAGCAGACCTCCAATCACATCCCTTCATCTCTTCCTGTTCCTCCCCCACCAGCTGGCTGCTATGATTGTGTCCATGTACCTGTATTGCAATCTGGAATAGGATGCATCTGCTTTCACCATTGCTGATGCCACATGGGAACCAGGAAGCAGCAGCTTGGCACTGCTAAACAGCAGAGATCAGAGGAGATGAAACCTACCGTCACTTTGGCTGAAGTGGACTTGCGTTTGCTGCTCCGGATTTGGGGCTGTGTGTCTGACTTTTCTTTCTATTGGTGGGGTTGGGACCCATGAGTTCCAGAGCCTCTAAGGCAGCCAGTTCTCTTGCCCTTCCCCCAAGTCTGTTCTTCAAACCTCAACACTCCCTTAGGACAAGGGGAGCTCTTGATGACCCCAGTACTTCACTGGTGGATGAGAGAAAGGTCTGTGCATATTAAAACTCAGTAGAACACTTCAAAACCTATAAATCAATTAAAATATTTCTATTTGGACTGTGTATTTTTGTATTTAGAGTGACTGAAATGTACTGACTCCTGTGGGGCTAGCAACCAGAAGGATGGAAGGAAAGTGGGGTGGGAGTTGGGCTCCAGACCTGGGAGGGAATTTCAGAGGGATGGCCCCGAGGGTACTCAGTAAGTAATCGGCGCCTTCATATAACATGGGAAGACTTTGGCCTGAAACTTCCCCCTACTGGGCAGGGGCACCGGACTGGAAAGTTATGAAAGTAATGACTCTGTGCCAAGTCACGGAGGGGAAGACTTAATTATTCTCAGCGGAAGGCAGAGAAATCACTTCTTGGGTTCTGGGCAGCCCTACAGGAGCTCCTATCCTTGAATCCAAACTGCAGACCTTACCACTCAGGCAATACCCCACTGTTCCTGCCTTGGGGACCTCATTTATTCTTTGGCACTGGCCTATCCAGCACTCTGAAGACCTATATCATAGTCTTTTTTTTTTTTGGTTTTTTGAGGTAGGGTCTCACTCTAGCCCAGGCTGACCTGGAATTCACTATGTAGTCTCAGGGTGGCCTTGAACTCATGGTGATCCTCCTACCTCTGCCTCGAGTGCTGGGATTAAAGGTGTGTGCCACCATGCCCGGCTCTACCTTAGTCTTAAAAACAGCCCCATCCTCCAAGTAATGAAATGGGTTTAGAAAGGCCAAGTGACTTGCCAGAGTCCCACAACTTTCTGTGAAAAGCTGAGCTTGGACTTGAACCCAGACTGACTGTTGAGCTTGGTAAGGCCCTGCCTGGCATACTGATGGTTCTACTGCATACTGATGGAAGATCTGACCAGAATGTCCCTGACAAAGACCTAAATGTGGTTGAACTGGAAATGATAGCTCTCCCAGGGCAGCCCAGAACTATTGCCCCCTTGCTGAGCCCAAAAAGGAACAGTAACCTGACCAGAGCCAAATAGCCTAAGTCAGTGAAGCCAAGAACCTACTAGAATGCTAGAGCAGAGAGGAGTTAGTCTGCCTAGCACGCTGCCAACATCCTGCGCCTCTCATACACTATCTCTCTACCTGCACAGGTGCCTGTTATAAAAGTAGGGTGGGGAGTGAGAGGAATTTGTTTGCTCAGGGCAGGTTTCCACCTCATCGTGGGCTAAATGCATCTCTGCCTGGTTGTTTTGCCACCTGAAACACTATCTCTGGTTCCAGCAAACGCTGAAAGAATCAGGGTGGCACGAAATGTACAAGCTCTATATTCAGGGACAAAAAGAATAGGTGAAGGCCAGGAGTTCCAGTAAGTCCCTGACTCCTTGGTCAAGAACCATACCAGGCAGACTCTTTCTCAAAAGGTGGCCTCCACTCAGGTACTCATCCTAAGCCCTTCACAGAGCCTTTAAATGGCCCCCTGCCTTGGGCTATCACCCACTCCCTTTGGACAACTCCATTCATTTTCTAGTGACTAAATCAGACCTTCCTATACTCTTGGAATCACAGCTGTGTGAGAATCTGATGAAAACCATGTCCCTTCTCTCCAGAAAAAAAAAAAAAAATCCAGATATGGAATTCTACATACAACCTACCCTAAGAGCCACAGAGACACCCTTGTTTCTACACCTGTCTAGAACTGTCACCCCAGTGATGCCTGCCTAGCATCCTCTCACAAAATAATAGCCCTCAGGCCTTGCAGCTCCCATACTGTTCCTGCCTCAGTCACTTCTCCTTTCCACCTGCACTAAGTTTACCTGCTCTCCATTCTCACACTCACTCCCATTTTGGTCTCTCCTGTTTCATTTCTGGGGACAGGAGCATGACAATCAAGACAGGAACTAGTCTGATGGTTAAACAGTAGGGCAGAGGTTTAAGATCGCTGCTTGAAGCTCAAGTGAGTTGGCACCAGGGTAGAACCTGGCAAAATATCATGGAGTTTGAGACTTGGGCATCCCCTGGTGGCCAAATGGCTCTACATGGGAGATAAAATGTGGGAGACAATAGAGAAAACTCATCATCCATCTAGATGATTCTCTCCTTCTCCCTCACTCCCTCCCCTGCTCCCCACAAAATCACAACTACAGCCAGGTGTGGTGGCGTAGGCCTTTAATCCCAGCACTCGGGAGGCAGAGGTAGGAGGATCACCGTGAGTTCAAGGCCACCCTGAGAGAGTACATAGTGAATTCCAGGTCAGCCTGGGCTAGAGTGAGACCCTACCTCGAAAAACAAAAACAAACAAACAAGAAAAAATCACAACTACAAAGCACATCCCAGAGGTTCTCTCATTTTTTAATCAATGACCACCTTATCCAGCTTTGGAAATCTGGACAAGGAGGAGACTGAGAGGAGGCCTGGTCCAGTGTCTAAGGGTCTCTGAGTGAGTCAGTGTCAGCACATGGGCCCCAACTGGACTTGTCCATCAGTTGGGAACAGCAGTTTCCTGAGTAAGAGCTAGCCCCACCCTTAGGGTAGCATCCCAGCCCAGAAAGGTATCAAGGCCCTCCAGGTTGGACCTATTCTCAAGGCCCTCAGGACAGTCAATAAATAGGTTAGATTCTGACCCAGGACTGGGAGGACGAGGTGTATAAAGGACAAGATCAGCTGCCCAGGGATCCCAAGGAGTCCCAGGTACTCTCCTGCCCTTTTCCAACAAGGAAGTAAATAAATAGATCTTAAACTCAGGAAAAGGGGTGTTGGAGCAGGGGGAACCTTCCCCTTAGAGTTAGTAATTAAGTCCCATGTTAAAAACAAACCAGCCCTAACCCCTACCAGCATCTACAAAATCCTACAGGATGGGGTGACGGGCTAGCCTGCCTGGGGGTACACAGTACCCAGCCCTGCAGGATCCTGGAAGAGACTTCATGTCTGTTCAGCAGCCCCTGGGGCTCCTTCTTCCTTTGGGGGTGGCTCCAGGAAAATTGGAGTGACTGATGGTGGCTTCTTCACTCTGAAATATTAAACAGGAGAATTATACATAGGGAAAAGGTCATAGCTATGTCTCAATCCCTCTAGGGCAGAAAAGAGTGACTCACGAGTAAGGGGAGGCTGGGAACCCCACCACCAGAAAGTGGTTCTTCTTCCGAAATATTCTCCACAGGCCCCGGTGGTTACCCCGCACATCCAGGTCCCAAATACGGAGGCACTGGTAGGGATGGGGTAGGGGAGAGAGATGGGTCAGAGAGCTGTGGGGATGGGCCACTGACAGCCTACGTCGATCTGCAGGAAGTCTCCTTCTTTTGTAACATGGATTTGGAAGAAGGGTTCTGGAGCATGATGAGAAAGTTCTGAGGTTTAAGATTCCAAAACAAAGACTCCCAGCTTGTAGGGCCACTGCATGTTTTGGGAGGTGGGGAAAGGGACAGGGCTCCTGGGAGAGGCAGAGCACTGGGACACCTTAGCAAGCTGGGTCCAGGTGGTGAAGTCATCATCCTTCTCCATTCGGATAAAGGCCACATAGGTATGGCCCTCCGTGTCTGGCAGGAATGAGTCTTCACAAGGGTTCTTGCTGTGGTCCAAAACCTTGGCCTCACTGCAATGGGGAGTAAAGAAATAGGGCAAGTTAAAGCGTACTTCAGGGTGTGTCACATGAGGCTCTGGGTTGGGCACAAAGCTCTGATAGTGCCACATTGAAATTCTAATAATGTTTGAACTCGAGACCCTGGTTGTTATTTTGCATAGAGCTCAACAAATTATGGAGCTAAGAATGCCAAGATTTGATTCATTGCTCCCTGCCAGGAATCCCAACTGCCCTAGGCCATACCTGAGGAGCCTGTGAATTTCCACTTCATAAGCTTCTTTCTTCAGACTACAGGGGAGGGAGATATGAGTCAAGTGAAGGGCAGGCCTTCAAGCCCCATGGGGAGCAACAGGCCAGACAAAGGGTCACATAGGACAAAGAAGACAGCAGGGTTAGCCTGGAAAGGACTATCGAGGACTAGTCACCAAGTCTTCTAGATATTCTCCCCTGGCTCTGCTACCAGCCCCTACCTGTCCACATTCCTGAGCTGGACACCTGGAACCGTGTTGAACTTGTGCTTCTTAAAGTAGGCCTCCTGGAGTGGGTGTGAAGATGGAAATCAGTACCTGACAAGGTCTGGCCCACATCTACTCAAAGACCCACCACAGATCTACAAGATCCACAAATGGAGTCCTGAGCCTTGAAAGGGCCCTGTGATTTCCTCGAGTTTCCCCATTGTCTTTGGAGCATATTTGGCAAGATGTTACTCACTTCAATTTGGGCTCCACCATTACTGGAGAGCTCACACCCACAACACTCACGCTACTGACCCATGAGCTAGTCCCTGTTCCTACTGGTTTCCCCCAGACCTGTTCTAGAGCCTTAAAAATAAGTGTAAGGAGGATCAAATGTTCAGAGCCAGCCTCAACTACATAGTGAGTTTAAGACCAGCTTGGGTTCCAAGAGACCCAAGACACAATAAAACAAAGAAGGAATAAGCTCTCTGGGTTTGCTCAACCAGACAAATGAGCTGGGAGGGAGGAAACTGCTGGCTTGGGTGCTGAAAGTGACCTGAGGAATGTGCTTGCCTTCTCTGGGAGGTCAATGGAACTGCTGTAAGAGCTACCTCTGGGGGCTTTCCTGACTTTTAGGAGGTTGCAAACTGAATCCATTCTTTTCATTGGGACGTTTCATGTGCACCCTTGCTGTACCAGGCGACTAGAACTCTGGATAAGGACAGGTGGACAGTAGGGGCCTGAGAACTTTCTTCTTATCTCAGGTAGGCATGGGCCCCACCACTTCCAAGGACAGGACAGAGGAAATTTTTTAGGGCTGGACCTATGCTTAGAGGCAGAAATACCCTTCCCACACTTAGTCTAGTGATAAAAGTAGTAATAAAAGGGCTGGAGAGATGGCTCAGCGATTAAAGGTGCTTGCTTGTAAAGCCTAAAAGCCCGAGGGTCAAACTCCCAGTACCCATGTAAAGCCAGATACACAAAGTGACGCATGCATCTGAAGTTTGTTGTACAGTGCAGGAGGCCACAACACAACCATATCCACTTTCCCTCTCATTCTCTTTCAAATAAATACATTTCTTCTTTCTTTTTCAAGGCAGGGTCTCACTCTAGCGCAGGCTGACCTAGAACTCACTCTGTAGCCCCAGGCTGGCCTCAAACTCAAGGAGATCCTCCTACCTCAGCACTAGTATTTAAGGTGCACACCCACCATGTCTGGCCAAATAAATTTATTTAGTTATTTATTTTGGTTTTCCAGGTAGGGTCTTCCCTCTAGACCAGGCTGGCTTAGAAATTCACTCTATAGTCCCAGGCTGGCCTCAAACGCCCAGCAATCCTCCTACTTCTGTCTCCTGGGTGCTGGGATTAAAGGCATACAACACCATGCCTGGCCTACATATTGTACTTTTAAATATTTTTATTTGAGAGAAAGAGTGAGTTTGAGCATACCAGGGAATTGCAAAGGAACTACAGACACCCTCTTTGTATATCTGGCTGGCTATACATGGGCACTGGAAAATTTGAACCTGTAACCACTGAGCCATCTCTCTAGCCCAGATATTTAAAATAATAATAATAATAATAATAATAATAATAATAATAACAGCTATCCTTACATAATGCTATAATCCTATGAAGTAGGTAGTACTTTTGGAGGTTTTGTTGATTTTTTTGTTTGTTTTTTGTTTTCCTGAGCAGCCCTTGGTAGGTAGTATTTTTGTTTGTTTGCTTTGTTTTTTTTGATGCAGGGTCCCACTCTAGCCTAGGCTGACCTGGAACTCACTCTGTAGACCCAGGCTGGCCTCAAACTTAAAGAGATTCTCCTACCTAAGCCTCCTGAGTGCTGGGATTAAAGGCATGCACCAACCATACCTGGCCCTTGATAGACAGCATTTTTATCCCCATCTTACAAATAAAGAAATGGAAGCCAGGTGTGGTGGCTCACGCCTTTAATCTCAGCACTCAGGAGGCAGAGGTAGGAGGATCACCATGAGTTCAAGGCCACCCTGAGACTACATAGTGAATTCCAGGTCAGCCTGGGCTAGAGTGAGACCCTACCTCAAAAAACCAAAAAAAAAAAAAGAAATAGAGACAAAAAACAAGATAGTAATTTTTCCAGAATGACATAGCTAGTGGCAGGAGCATGACACCACCATGTCCTTAACCACTCTTTTCTGTCCCACTCACATGGAAGTAGCCATTCATGTTGAGGCCCACAATGCCAAAGTGGTAGGATCGGGAAACATCAGGGATGATGCACTCTCGGCCCCTGCGTTGTTCAGGCATCCGCATCCACATGTCCCAGTCCCAGAGCTGGGAGCACAGAACATTAGAAAGGTTACCAATTTGGAGCTGGTAAGGGGTTAAAGCCTTTTCACGCTTCTCTGCTGGGTACCTTTTCTGGTGTGGGCCACTTGGGTTCAAGCTCCTCCTTGTACAATGATTTTCTGAGCACCCAGCCCAGTCCAGGCATGGTCTCCACACGGTACAGAAGTGCTGGGTCCTCAGCTGTGTGTTCATATCCCTGGGGAAAGGCACCATTGAGGGAGGGATAAGCCCTGGTGTTCTACAAACTCACCTGCTAACTAACCAACCCCTGGCCACCCAACCTACCTGGTCATTCCAGGCTGAGATGCAGTACAGGCTGTCATCCTCCTCCAACAGGTGGATGGACTGGCTTAAGAAACTGAGATGGCGAGAGTTTAAGAGTTCAGAGAGGCATAAGGGCAAACCCAGTCATATGGTGAGGCTGGAGCTGAAACTTAGGAGCCATGTCACCCATCCTCAAATCCCCACTGTCTGTAGTCATTGTTATACTTTATATATAACCCCAGCATCTATGTCCAGGATTTCTCCTCACTTTCGAGCTAACTTCCTCCAGAAAGTTCTCCAAGATACCTCTTATTTTATTTCTTGGAGACAGCCAAGCAAAGAGGTCCCATGTGTTTTTTAGGCACTTGGTGGGCCCCATTCTCCTCACCTGAAAAAATCCACAGCAATGTCCAGGTCCTCTTCCAGAACCACAGCAAACTTGGCTTCCTGCAAAGGTAGCAGGGGATATGATGGTTCTAAGGAGGCCTCTCCCATTCTATGGTCTCCTTTCCCCTACCCCAACCGTCCAGCATTACTTCCCCCACTTTCCAGATTAGGAGGGTGAAGTCAGGGGAAAAGCTTGCTACACAACAGGACAAGGCCTTTGGCTCATATCATTGGTACTCACCGGAAACAAGTTGAAAGTGGCAGTGAGGCTGGCCTTGTAGTGCTGGGTGGGGAGTGGGAATTGGGTGAATAAGATTTGGGGTAAGGATAGGGACAAGATGTCTGCCCCTTCCATCCTTGCTTAGGAGTACCTGAGACACGCGGGCGTTCTTGATGCTGATGGGAGTATGCTGGATGCCCCTAAGACCAAACAGCGCCACCACATCCATTGGTTCCTGGGGGCATGTCAACTGGTCATCATGTGTGGCCACTTTTCACCTGTCCACCTCTGTAGGCCCCAATATGCCAAGCTCCTCACATTTCACAGCCCTCACCAGTTCTCAATCACGGGGCTTAAAGCTCTGTTCTGCCCAAGCTCTCCTCCAAACCCCACCAAGCCCTACTCACCTCATAGTAGCCATCGATGAAAACTGTTATCATCTGTGGAGACACCCCTTGGGCTGAGAGCAGAGAGCGCAGCATTCTGGGGAGTTCAGGGGAGGGTTAGGTGTTTATGCGCCTAACTCAGGGATCTCCTATGTTTATAAATGGGCCTATATTCCCCATATTCACCCTCATAGAATGGACCTAGACTCTGCCACCTTTCTGCCTTCCTCAAGAGTTCCTTTTGCAGGAAGATGAGCTAAGCACCCTCCCACTTGCTAAGTACCAGCCTGTTCAGTCCACTCCCAGGCTCACCTGTATAGGTAATTGGGTCGGTTTCCTGCAATGACAGCCACAGGCACATTGAGAACCTTATTGTCTGGGAGCTGTGTGAGAAACAGCTTTTAGCTCTTGTCTTATTCCCCCTTCCAACTGGGATCCCCACCTAGGGAAGAATTCTCAGTGCAGTAGGGAACTCAAGAGCAGCCAGGAAAGAGGCCAAGAGTACTCCCTGTTCCTGGCCTCTCCACACACTTATCCTACATCCGAGGCCCTGTCCCACCACAACCATGTCTTTCAAAGATCAGCATATATCCTCAGCACTTGATTCCCTCCCAGGCTGGGGTAGAGAAATTTGGTTTGTTCCTAAGGCCCCTTACAAAGCTGGGAAAGAGTCCAAACTCACTGCCTAAGGCTCCACTCACTGGGTCAGGGCTGAACTCGATGGGTGTGGGGTCCTTGCAGCTGCACACACTCCCATAACCCTCCACTTTGCTGCAGAAGCGCCGGCGGCGGCGGTTCAGCTCCGTGTCTGCCCAGTGGCACTCGGCCTCTGAGGGAGGGATGGAGTTGACAGGATGGAGGCACCTCTCCAGCTTGGTTGGGAGAGCCCCATGCACACAGACAGTCAAGGGAAAAAAGCTCCATCAATAGGTCCAAATGCCCACTTCCTACCCAGGCACTGCCCCTAAACCCAGCCCCCACCTTCAGCTGAACTCAGTGGCACATCTGTCTTCAGCAGGACTGGGTCTCCCCAAGAGGACAGGGCAGGAGACTTAGAATGTTTCTCCCCAAGTACAGGACCTGGAAGGAGGCAGGAAGATGGGCTAGTGAGAGCTTAAACCACAGTGTGGGAACATCTTCCCATCTTTCCACTTAATCTCTTCTAACTTCCAGCCACTGGCTCCCACATACCCCCATACCACCCCATTCTATCTCCTGGGGGTTATGCTCCTTTGTACTACTGGGTGGACAGCCTCTGATGCCTGTACCTCCTTTTCGTCCCACGAAGGCCCAGGTATCTCTCCAGCCAAGAGCAGGGCCTGCCTGGCTGCCCAGGCTCCTCAGAAGAGCCTTGGCCGTATCTTTGAGGTGAAAGGAGCCCTCATCCTGAGGGACCAGAGAAGACAGTCAATCTGACTGGTATAATTCCAGGAGACTTGGCCTCACAGAGAACCATCCATGTCTGAAGCACCATGTATAAAACCTTTTACTTAAATTAACTCATTAACTGACCACAATAACCATCTTTAGTCTTTCACAGTTACAAAAAAACACCACGCTGGACATGGTGGTGCACATCTTTAATCCCAGCACCCAGGAGGCAGAGGTAGGAGGATTGCTGTGAGTTTGAGGTCACCCTGAGACTACATCCTGGGATAAACAGAGACCCCCCCCCACCTCAAAAAAAAAAAAAGAAGAAGAAGAAAAATAAACTAAAGCTGGAAATGGTGGCTCACGCCTATAATGCCAGCACCAGGGAGGCTGAAACAGGTGGACTGTCATGAGTTTAAGGCCAGTATGGTCTACATAGTGAGTTTAGATCACCCTGGGCTACAAAGTGAGACTCTGTCTCAAAAAAAAGAACAAGGCTTAGAGAGTCTGGAGACTCATCCAAAGTCACCCACATAGTGAGTCCATACTATGATCTACAAGATTGGCACCCATTTTCATACCTCTTCCCCCTCTTTCTTTCCCTACCACTCTCCTCTTCCCTTGTTCTACTCCAGCTCCACTGGCATCTTTGGTGTTCCTCAAACACACCAAGTGTTTCTCCATTCCATGGCCTTTGTACTGGTCATGCTAGAATTTTCTACCTAAAATGTTCTTCCTCCAGACATCCACCTGGCTCACTCCGCTCCTTTCTTCCCCCTGTCCTCTGCTCACATACCATCTCCTGACCGTGGCCTTCCCTTTCTGAGATGCAGCCCCTTCATTCCGGCTCTTTGCTTTATCCTCTCCCTCACATGTCATTTCCTGACATCCCACATGCATGTGGCTTTTTGTTGATTTTACCCAGCCTGAGCTTCACAGAAGTGGGAATTCTGTCTTGCTTCCCAGTGTGTCTGTGTGCTGGCATACAGTTGATGCTCAGTAACTGGGTAAGTTAACTACTAAGGAACTGATATAATGTTAAGGCTAGGACTAGAACCTGAGTCACCTTTTTTTTTTTTTTTTTTCCTAAGGTAGGGTCTTGCTCTAGCCAGGCTGACCTGAAATTCACTATGCAGTCTCAGGGTGGCCTCAAACTCACTGCCATCCTCCTGCCTCTGCCTCCCGAATGAGTGCTGGGACTAAAGGCATGCATCACCACAACTGGCTCTGAGTCATCTTTTTACATAGACTTTTCTTACCATGCTCCATCATGGCCACAAACTTCAGGGCCATGAGCGAAGTCAGAGCCAGGGGCATAGAGAAAGGGGCATAGGCAGATAGACTAACCTTAACAGTACAGATGAGCACACGGCCAGGCGCCACCATGTTGAGGAATAGCACCATGGCCTCATCTTCGTGAGGAGAGTATGTGTCAAACACACGCTTTGCCATCACATGGCCCTGGCAGAGAACAAACCTCCCGTGAGTTAGTGCTACCATCAAGGACAGCCCAGCTACAGGCCTCTGGATCTTCCATCCAGTGGTGGCTAGAAAGCTGGCTCAGCAGTTAAAGGCACTTGCTTGCAAAGCCTGACGGCCTGGGTCTGATTCTTCAGTATCCACATAAAGCCAGATGCACAAAGTGACTCATGTATCTCGAGTTCATTTGCCCCAGCATGCCCATTCTCATTCCCCCTCCCCCACATTGCTTGCAAATGAAAAAAAAACATATATATATATATATACATATATATATATATATATATATACACACACACACACACACACACATATATATATAAAAGAAGCAACTCACAGTGGCCTGGTTGAGGACGATGACATGGATGCCCCTGCCCTGCTCCCGAGCCTCATCCTCTAGGACCTACAGTGGCAGAAACAAAGACACTTCCTATGCTGGCACTTACAGCGGCTCTGTTTTACAGGCACAAAACCTCACCTGCTCACACTGCCATTTGTTCACAGTTCTACCTAGGAAGGCTGACTCTTCCAGGAAGCCCCTGCAGCATCCTCATTGGAGGAGATCTCATCTTTCTACAACCATCCTCTCATCAGTTTCATGGGACCTAGAGCCTTGGACTGTCTCTGCTTCACCCTGTTGATCCCACAATCTTCCATCACTTTGAGTTCCTCCAGGGAGGGCAAGTCTCATGACCTTCAGGACCCTACCCACTCCCCAGCCCAAGGCTGAGGCCAAAGGAACTGGGGAATGGGCATAATGAATAAATCAGTGAGTTCACTGCCTACTCCTACTGCCTACTACTTTTTTTTTTATTTGAGGTAGGGTCTCACTCTAGTGCAGGCTGACCTGGGACTCACTCTGTCCAGCTCCAGGCTGGCCTCCAACTCACAGTGATTCTCCCACCTCTGCCTCCCAAGATTAAAAGGTGTGCACTACCACACCTGGCTAATGATCACTTTTGTGTGTAGGGGGGGGGGAAGAAAGTATTTATTAAAGTAACAGATCCAGGGGAAGTTCAATAATGAAGGAAAGGGCTGGCCCCCTTTCACAGGTACAAGCAGAGAGAAAAATCCATCACAAACACCTCCAAAGCAAGCAAGCACACTCCAAACTCTAAAGATCACTTTTAAGATCTCACCACCTAAGACATTTCATGTACTTTTCACTTAATCTTTAATACTAGACTATATAGATGGGGTCCTGAGGGCTCCAAGGTCACATGGTACAAACTGGGAGAGCCACAGTTCTCACTCAGGCAGTGGACCCACAGCCAGTGTACCACGCCCTGAGTGGACTGCAGTGACCACACCAAATGCCAGCCCACTCACCGTGGTGCCATCCACTGCCACATATACTTTGCTGCGGCTTGAGTACACCTCCACATCCAAGACCCTCCGGGGACTGCTGCCTCGGCGCCGTGGGGACTCCAAACGGCCCAGGGCCTCATCTGGGGGGTGGAGAGTTACAATAAGCGTGGATATAGACTCCTGAGAAGACTCTCGAGATCCTCCTGCATGCCACTCCTCCTATGAAGTTCTGGGTCTCTTCCTACCCTATCCTCAGCCTCAGACTCACCATAGTCTTGCTCTGGCTCCAAGTCATCATTGGCTTCACTGATTGCTCGCCGAGTATCCAGGATCAACTTGATGTTGACAATGACAGTCACCAGCAGGAAAAGAACAGCTCCTGTCTGAGGGAAGAGATGGGTAAGACTGAGGCTGGTAACACATCAAATCATAGAGGGTCTTTCTTGTTTGTTTGTTTGTTTTTGGTTTTTCGAGGTAGGGTCTCGCTCTAGCCCAGGCTGACCTGGAATTCACTATGTAGTCTCAGGGTGGCCTTGAACTCATGGCAAGCCTCCTACCTCTGCCTCCCGAGTGCTGGGGCTTTTTTTTTTTTTTAATTATTTATTTATTTATTTATTTACAAGCAGAGAGAGAAAAGAGAGACAGAGAGAATGGGCCAGGGCCTCCAGCCACTGCAGACAAACTCCACATGCACGCGCCATTTTGTGCATCTAGCTTTACAAGGGTACTGGGGAATCAAACCAGGGTTGTTAGGCTTGGTAAGCGAGTGCATTAACTGCTGCGCCATCTCCCCAGCCCAACCATAGAGGCTCTTTCTGAATGCATGACCCTGGGGGGCTGGGAGATGGATCAATGGTTAAAGGTGCTGGCTTCAAAGGATGGTACTGGCTGCAGTGAGTGAGGACTCAGAGAAAGAGTCTGGGGCCCCTCTCTTCCTGTCTGGTCCTCAATCAAGTTTATGGCCATTTTCTTCAGGAAACCTCTTTCCTCTGACTGGTCCCCTTCCATCATTCCCCCCCTACCCAGAGCTCTTGGATTCTTTTATTTGAGTTCTTGATTTCCTTGGTCACCTCCACAGTTTCTAGAGATGGAGTCCAGGCCCTGAGAATCACACTGGAGATCATAAGACTTGGAAGCTAGCCCTCACTGCCTGAGGTTTGTGCCCTGGGCAGCAAAGGTTTCCTGATCCACCTTCAGATTTCTGTTGGAAGACTTGCAGTTTAAACTTGGGTTCTGATTCCAGAACTCTGGATCTATACCACTTACCTAGAAGGGACATGAGAGGTTTCCCTTCTGGAACTTGCTGTTCCTTTCTGGTTAGAAGTGTTGAGTCCCAGTGTACACCGTCTAGGTTAGGGTAAGATTAGGGGGAGCCCCCTAGGACGGTTGGGACATCTGTTTACCTGACAGAATCTTCGCAGAGCTCGCTGGTTTGTCAGTTTATACTTCCAGGTAAGATACCAGCTCCTCTTCTTCCTAGCCCCAAAGGGCTTGATTAGGGGATTGGGCTTCCAGTCGTCCATACTGGATTAGGGAGTCACCACTGTCCTGGCCAGTCCATGACTTCAGGAATCTGAAGGGACCAGAGGGTCTCATGGAATAAGGTGCTTTCCCCAAAGTCTGATGCATTCTGGAGAGATGAGGCCCTCCAACATCTTCTTTGCAAACTGCTACACTGTGTTACCCAGGGAAAGAGGCTCAACTTCTCTGGGCCGAGCCAGAAACCCTTCAGAGGGGTTGAAACACCTGAAACACCTGGGGCTGGGGGGAACAATCTGAATCAGGAATGCTCAAGGCCTCAGTGATGGAGGGCAAATAATCAGCTTTCAGGATTCCTCCATCCCTGGAAAGGACCAAGCCCCCCAGTCCTCACCAGTTCCAGGGGTGGGCCAGTAACAGCGACTTCCCCCACCACCCTCACCCCATGCTATCAGGCTCAGCTCCTCTCCCGGAGCTCGGAGACACCCCAAGGCTCCGCTAGACCTTCCCGGGCCGTGTCACCCCTCCACGTCCCGCGCCCAGAGGCACTCACGGCTCAGGGGCGCCGAGCCCCCACTCGGGCCCCTCTCGGCCCCGCGCGCCGCGGCCTCCGCCTCCTCCATGCCGCTCGCGGCCCCGCCCCGGCCCGGCGGCCCCGCCCCCCCGCTTCCGCCGCCGCCGCCGCCGCCGCGGGGTGAGAGGGCGGCGGGCGGCGCTTAGGGCGGCGGCGAGGGGGGAGTCTGCGGAGGGCGGTGCGCGGGGATCCTCCGCACCCCGTGCAGCTTTGCGGCCCCGCGGGATGGCACCGCCGAGAGCAGACCGATTCCCGGACCCTTGGACCACATCTCCGCGCACGGGAGGGCGTCCGTCCAAAGCCCCGGTCCCTCCTGGGCAAGGCCTTGGCGTGTGAAGGGAGATGAATGCTATCGTCCTGAGCGCTATGTTAACGCATTTCCACCACGGTCCATGAGGTTATGCGCTATTATTATCCCAATCTTCGAGTAAGGCCCAAGGTCACAAACTTGGACGAGATGGGATGGCGCTGCATGTCTGTAATTCCAGCACTCAGAGCTAGAGTCAGGCCAATCTGGCTTTATTGATAGCAAGACACTGTCTCAGGCTAGGGCTCAGTTGTTGACTCCTTGGCCTGGCATGCACGAAGTCCTGGATTTGAGCCCCAGCAGCTCATAAAACCAAATGTGGTGGTGCACATCCATAATCCAAACAACCCGGGAGGTGGACGCAGGAGGATCAGAAATTCAAAATCGTCCTCAGCTACATAGCAGTTTGAGGCCAGCCTGTGCTACATTGACAAGATGTTTTAAAAACACACACACAAAAAAAAACTGTCTCCCGATGTGGTAGCTTAATCCCAGCTGCTCTTGGGAGGCTGAAGCAGGTGGATTGTCACAAGTTGCAGGTCAGCTAGGGCTACATACTGAGACCTGGTCTCAGGAAAAAATAAAAATAAAATAAAAACATCCAACGAGTTTGTCTCTGGCCCCCTTCTGTCCTCAAGCTTACTGTCCATGGACACTCTCATTCACTCATGCATGATCCATTACCATTCAGACTCTCAAACTCACATCTGCAGTTCTTTTATTTATTTGCAAGCAAAGACAGAGAGAATGGGTGTGCCAGGACCTCTAGCCACTGCAAATCAACTCCAGATGCATGCACCAGTTTGTGCATCTGATATTATGTGGGTACTGGGGAATTGAACCTGGGCTGGCAGGCTTTGCAAGCAAGCACCTTAACCCCTGAGCCATCTCCAGCCCACATGTCTGCAGTTCTAACTTCTCTCCTGACCACAGGATTCCTGTGTTCACAGGCCCCTCAATTCCAGAGCTACAGGAATCATCTTCAGCAGCTCCCAGATCCCTTTTGGATTCCCTTCCTTGGTAAATTGTACCAGGCCAATCAGCTGGGAGTGACGTTTGACTTCTGGTCTCTCTCTGGTGATCAGGGTAGTCAGAATACCCATGGCTCATACACGCATGGCTAAAAAATATTTTATTTATTTATTTGATAGAAGCCGGGCATGGTGGCACATGCCTTTAATTCCAGCACTTGTGAGGCAGAGGTAGGAGGATCACCATGAGTTCAAGGCCACCCTGAGACTACATAGTGAATTCCAGGTCAGCCTGGGCTAGAGTGAGACCCTACCTCGAAAAACCAAAAATATATATTTTTTAAATTAAAAAAAAATAAGCTGGGTGTGGTGGCACAAGCCTTTAATCCCAGTACTTGTAGGCAGAGGTAGGAGGATTGCAGTGAGTTTGAGGCCACCCTGAGACTACATAGTAAATTTCAGGTCAGCCTGAGCTAAAGCAAGATCCTACCTGGAAAACAAAACAAAATATTATTTATTTGCAAGCAGAGAGTGACAGAGAGAATGGGTGTGTCAGTGCCTCTTGCCACTGGCAACAAACTCTAGATATATGAGCCACTCTATGTATCTGGCTTTACATGGGTACTGGGGAAATCGAACCTGGGCCATCAGGCTTTGAAAGCAAATGCTTTGGCCAGGGTTGATGGTGCACACCTTTAATCACGACACTCAGAAGACAGACGTAGGAGGTTGCTGTGAGTTCAAGGCCAGACTACAGAGTGAGGTCCAGGTCTGCCTGGGCTAGAGTGAGACCCTACCTCAAAAAAAAAAAAATTCAAGCATTTTTAACCACTGAGCAATCTTTCCAGCCTCATGTATTTATTTTTGAACAAATATTTATTGAATGACACTATAAAGAAATGAATGTATCAGTCACCCAATTCTTCCAATGTTACCTACTAAAGAGCCTTTTAGTAAGGCCAAATTCTCCAACCAGCAGCAAGTCCAGGTGCTTGCAGTTTCTTGGTTCCCAACTAGCCTCCTTGACTCCAGATTTTCACCTCCCCAATCCTTTCTTTTTGCAAAACCCAGGGTAATTTTTCAAAAGGGCAAATGTGGGCTGCGGAGAAGGCTCAGTGGGTAAGAGAACTTGCTGTGCAAACATGAGGACCTGGGGTTGATCTTTGGCTAAGTCAAAAGCCAGGCATAGCAATGCACACCTGTATCGCCAGTGCAGAGCAGGACGGAAGCAAGGGGATCATTGGGACTCTCTGGTCATCCAGTCAAGCCAAAAAATAGGGAGCGCAAACTGGATGTACTGGATCCTGCCTTTAATCCCAGCACTTGGGAAGCTGAGATAGGATAATCACTATGAGTTGAAGGCCAGTATGGGCTACAGAGTGAGTTTCAGGTTAGCCTGGGCTAGAGTGAGACCCTGCCTCAAAATACCAATAAATAGGGCTGGAGAGATGGCTCAGAGGTTAAGGCACTTGGCCTTCAAAGCCTAACGACCTGGGTTCAATTTCCCAGTACCCATGTAAACCCAGGTGCACAAAGTGGTTCATATATCTGGAGTTTGTTTGCAGTGGCTAGAGACCTTGGTGTACCCATTTCACTCTGTCTCTGTCTCTCTCTGCTTGCAAATAAATAAATCTATTTTAAAAATCAATAGATAGGAAGCTAGAGAAATATCTCAGAGGTTAAGGTACTTACCTAAAAACCCTGATGGCCCGGGTTTGATTCTCTAGTACCCACATAAAACCAGATACACAAAGTGATGCATGCATCTGTAGTTTGTTTGCAGTGGTTGGAGGCCCTGACGTGCCCATTTGCTCTCTGTCTGTCTCTCTTCTTGCAAATAAATAATAATATTTTTTTAAAAAACCAGCCAGGTAAAAGCCGGGCGTGGTGGCGCACGCCTTTAATCCCAGCACTTGGGAGGCAGAGGTAGGAGGATCACCGTGAGTTCAAGGCCACCCTGAGACTACATAGTGAATTCCAGGTCAGCCTGAACTAGAGCGAGACCCTACCTCGAAAAACCAAAAAAAAAAAAAAAAAAAAAAAAAAAAACAGCCAGGTATGGTGGCACACGCCTTTAATCCCAGCACTCAGGACAAAGATAGGAGGATCAACATGAGTCAAGGCCACCCTAAGACTAGATAGTGAATTCCAGGACAGTCTGGGCTAGAGCAAGATTCTACCTTGAAACACCCACTCCCTCCAAAATAAAGGGTGGGGAACTCTAGGTTCAATGAGAGACCCTGTCTCAAGAAGATAAGGTGGAAGAGAGACAGAGACATTCAACAACTTCTGATCTCTACATGAGAGCACATGGGGCGTAAGCATTCATATACACACATTTCTGCATATACAATACACATACCACACTCTACACATACAAAACCATGTGTGCATGCACAATGATAAATATTTTGTCAACCTTTGCTTTAAAATCTTCCATGGATCAAAAAATACTAAAGAGGGGCCGGGCGTGGTAGCACATG
>PVHP010011805.1:0-44320 GCA_004024765.1 Zapus hudsonius
AAAGGGTGCATGCCTCTGAAGTGCCTTTGCAGAGGCAAGAGGCCCAGTGCACATGTTCTCTCTCTCTCTCTCTCTCTCTCTCTCTCTCTCTCTCTCTCTCTCTTTCTCTCATATATATAAAAAATATTTATTTTTAGGGCTGGGGAGAAGGCTCAGCCATTAAAGAGTGATGTATCATCAAACCTGATTTTCTTTTTTTAAAAAATATTTTATTCATTTTCAAGCAGAGAGAGAGAGAGAGAGAGAGAGAGAGAGAGAGAGAGAGAGAGAGCCAGGGCCACCACCATGTGGGTCTGGCTTATGTGGGTCCTGGGGAATTGAACTGGGGGCCTTAGGCACTGGAGGCAAGTGCCTTAACTGCTGAGCCATCTCTCCAGCCCACACCTGATTTTCTGTTACACTGCAGAGCCATAGTAACAAGAGAAGCATGATGTTGTCACAACAACAAGAAGACATGGGTA
The DNA here is from genome assembly GCA_004024765.1 of Zapus hudsonius. NCBI lineage: Eukaryota > Metazoa > Chordata > Mammalia > Rodentia > Dipodidae > Zapus > Zapus hudsonius. The sequence goes on from PVHP010011805.1 coordinate 462, forward strand.
GAAAAGAGGACTCGGAGGTAAACCCACACAGGTACATCCACCTGATTTTTGACCAAGATGCTGAAAATACACATTGGGGAAAAGACAGTCTCTTTAACAAATGGTGCTGGGGAAACTGGAGCCCTATCTCTCACCCTCCAAAAACAACCAACTCCAAATGGATCAAAGACTTTAATGTAAGACCTTAAAACTGTTAAGAGAAAATGTTGGAAAACACTTCAAGACACAGACATACACTTCCTGAAAAGACTCCAGCTACTTAAGAATCAATACCAGCAATTGACAAATGGGACCTTGTGAAATTAAAAAGTTTCTATTTAGCAAACAATTAAATGAGTCAAGAGAAAGCCTACAAAATAAGAGAAAATCTTGGCTAGATATATCTAAAATATACAAAGAACTCAAAAAATGAAACAATAAGAAATCAGACAACCCAATGGGCTAATGAAATGAGCACACATTTCTCAATGGCCAATAAATATATGAAAAAATGTTCAACTTCAATAAGGACCCAGAGAAACGCAAACCAAAACTGCATTGAGATTCCTCCTTACCCCAGTCAGAATGGCAGGTAGTCATTCAGAAAGGAAATAACAAGTGCTGGTGAAGATGTGGACAAAAGGGAGCCTGTAGACACTTGGGTGGGGGGGGGCGGATATAGACTAGTTGAACCACTATGGAAGACAGTATAGAGGTTTCTCAAAAAACTAAAAATAGCTAGGCGTAGTGGCTCATGCCTTTAGTCCCAGCACTGGGGAGGCAGAGGTAGGAGGATCATGGTGAGTTCAAGGCCACCCTGGGACTACAGAGGGAATTCCAGGTCAGCCTGGGTAAAACCAAACCAAAAAAAAATCAGATCTACTATATGACCTGGTTATACACTTGTGGGTATGAACTGGAAAGACTCCAAGTCAGCATCTCACAGCGTAATAAAGATAGCTAAATTATGGGACTGATCCAAGTGTTCAACAACAAAGGGATGGATAAAGAAAATGTGATATATATATATATATATATATATATATGGTGGATTTTTATTTATTTTTGTATGCATAATGGGGTGGGGCATAGCCACAGCACACTTGTGGTGGTCAGAGGACAACCTCAGGGTGTTGGTCCTCTCCTTCTACCTTGTTTGAGACAGGGCTCATTGCTTGCTACTGAGAAGGCCAGACTAGCTGGTCCTCAAGCTTCAGGATTCTCCTGATTCTACCTCCCATTGCTGTAGGTGCATTGGGATTATGGGAACATGAGCCACTTTGAGTGTGGCTTTATGTGGAGATTTGAACTCCAGTTGGCAGGCTTGTGGAACAAGCACATTTAACCACGGAGCTATCTCCCGGCCCATGATGGGATGACGAAGAATGAAGTTATGATGTTTGCAGGAAAATGGAAGCAACTGCAGATGATCATATGAAGCAAATTAACCCAGTCTCAAAAAGACAAATAGAGTTCGTTTTCTCTCATTTGTGGTTCCTAGATTTTATATAGGTACATAAAATCATGTATCTATATAATTGTGTATGTTTATATGATACAAAAGTGGAAGCGTCTAGGGGAATAAGAGGACTAACAGAATGGGAAAGGGTGAGAAAAGGGAAGTATGGGGTGACCTGCTCTGTGTACAGTATATTCCCATGAATTTTTTAAAAGAAAGATGCTTTGTATACACATTGGAGTGTATGCATTTAGGCACGTCTGTTAAGATTATTTCCCTCGATTTCCTAATGGGTAGCAAAAGGTGAAGGAAAATAAAAGATCAAGAAAATATTAGTCAAGTGTGACACAATACCAAAAGTGCTATAATAAAGTATAAAATTCTTCAATAACCATCATGTTTTATGATCCTTTGTTTGAAAAAAATATTTTTATTTATTTATGAGAGAGAGAGAGAGAGAGAGAGAGAGAGAGAGAGAGAGAGAGAGAGAGAGAGAGAGAGAACATATGCACACTAGGGACTCCTGCTACTGGAAACAAACTCCAGATGCATGGGCCAGTTTGTGTATCTGGCTCTACATGGGTCCTGGGGAATCAAACCTGGCTTTCGGGCTTTGTAAGTAAGCCCCTTAACTGTTGAGCCATGTCCCCAGCCCCTTCATTTTTTTTTTTTTTTTTTGGGAAGAATTTTTTTCTCTCAACAAACAAAATTATCATTAGCCTATGTGGTAGTTTGAATGTATGGCCCCATAGATAGGCTAGAGCTCTACTAGGGAAGAGGTGTATTTGGGGTGGATCTTGAGTTCAGGCCTAAGGTGTGTGGAAAGCAGCTTGAGCTGGCAGTTTTGTGGTGTTGTCGTCATCAGACACGCCGTTGGGATGAATCTCCAAACCAGGCACAATTTGGGGGAAGAAAATATTTATTGAAGCAACAGACCAAGGGGAAGTTAAGGAAAAAGGCTGGCTTCCTTTCACAGAAGCAAGCAGAGAGAGAAACAGCACCTCCAGAAGCAAGCAAGCAAGCACACTCCAAACTAGCAAATAAGAGGAACTCCAGGCTTAAGCTCAGACTGCTTTTTGCATATGTAAAGCTAGAATTCCAGACCCACCCCAGAAACACCTTAGGGCTGAACCTTAGGATCTGGCCAAGGTGACACATCTCCTCCAGCCAGAAGTGGCTGGAGACAATTCACAATTTAATAAACACAATTATAATAAATTCTATTGGGGAACATTATTCGAACTACCACAGGTGTTATAGTGTCTCTCTGCTTGGATCTATAGAAGTGAGCCAGCTTCTTCTGCCATTGATGGCATTCACCTGGATTCTACAAATAAACCCTTTCCTGCCATAAGATGAATGCTAAGGAATGCTAAGCTGGCTACAACACCATATATTCTCCTTTCCATTTTACAAAGTTCAAAAAAATTGCCTCATGTCAAGTTTCTTTTCCTGGTCTTCAGATAAACACCAACTTCCAACCTGGGCTCAGAACTGCAGTTTATAACGTCACAACTTGGATCTCAGAATGCAAAGGACCAAGTGATGGTAATGAGCCCTCTACCACACTCTACCCTTCTCTGTTCTGGAACTTCTTTCATCACCATTTCACCTGTTCACAAGGTCAAGATTATATTGGAAATGTGTGCTTCAAGCAAACTGTGTCCATGCAGACGTTGCAGTGGTTCTAAAAGTAGCGTCAGAAACAGCTGGGAATTGGTGGGCTCTGAAGGTCTTTTAGTCTAGTGAAGAAACTCTCGCTAATCTCTAGAGATAGGAGCTCTCACAGCCTACCCTGAAACCTTGAATTAAAATGGGATTACTATGCTGGCAATCTACTCCTTACCAGAGAACAGCAGGTGGATGCCCTTGGCAGTAACCTTGTCCTGGCACACGCCTCACAGTTCAGGACAAACCCCAGAGGACCCAATAATCAGGTAATTGCTTGATTCTTCCTGCACTGGTCCTGATTTCTAGAAGTATCTGATAAGAAAAGGGATACAAAACCTGGAAGTAATTAGTTACCATTGTGTTTGGCATTTTAGTAGAAGAAAACCGGGATTACAGTCTAATTTTAATGTTTTGTTTTATTTTTCCTCGGCTGAAACTTTCTCAGCTCATCTCCACAGTATCTTTCTTTTTCTCACAGCTCTTACCTAGAAATGGTGGGTAACTGCAGTGTGGGTGTAGACATTGCAGGTTTGCAAAAGGAAAGTCCAAGAGTTAAACCTGCTAAACCAGAAAACAAGCAATTATCCGAAAAATTCAACCCCTAATCTTCTGTGTCCTTCGCTACTCAAATAACTCAGGTGAAAATGGCTCTTCTTCGAAATTATCTCAAAATTGCTTCAATTTCCTTTTTTGCTAGTGGCGATTTTGTTGCTTTGTGTTTCAAACTAGAATGCAGGCAGCCATTGTCCTGAGTCCATAGGGAGGCTGGGCTTTCTCAGGGATTCACGTGCCTGGGCCAGTGGCTGCTCACCGCCCTCTGCTCCTGCTGATGCTGATGCCTGAGTTAGTGTCAGCCCATCAACACAGCCCTGGGAGGGGCCGCTGCCACCAGGACAGATCTGCTCACAGAAACCTGGAGTCCTGTCTCTTCTACCAGTTTCTTTAGAAAAAGACTGTAAATTGTTTAATCTCTACTTCAGTAGAGATTCAATTTGTGGTCCAAGAGAGGACATGTTCAATAGGATTATTGTGACAGTCAGATAAAATAGCATAGACTCAGGCATTCATTAGACGTGCCTGGGAAATACACGTCTGTTTCCCTTCTTTACCCCCTGGCAGAGATGGCCATAATCTGTTATGTTGGTATAATTATTAACAGCCCCCCCCCAGTTGTCCCTGGGAGGATGATAAATTACACAGTTACTCTGCACCCAGAAGTTTATTTTTATTTTTATTTTTTGTTGGCCTAAAGAGATGCAGGTATCATTCATTCTGGCATTTTCAATCCCGTTGGCTTTAGTTTGGGTTTTGATCACGTCCTAACTTTCCTTGTGGTCCCCACCCCCTGTCCTTGTCTGGGAATTTTAATGGCAGGGAATGAAACGCAGTCAAGACCAGCTCAGTGAAGGGAAGAATGTAGGGGAGGAGCAGAGGAAGTTCACAGAACAGGCAAAGGCCAGACCTCAGAAACGGAAGTGACTGTTTCTATTTCTCCAGGGCCCTGTATTCTCTTGACTGCTTTGCTCGGCACATCTGCTTTTGTCTTTTGGAGCCAGACTTTCACATGCACAGTGCACGTGGCCGTCACTACCTTGAACCTTAGAACAGCTTCAGTTCACAAGTCCACAACACGATTAAAGTCACATCTACAATCAACTTCTGACTGACAGACGGTGGGTTTCTTATGCACACAAATACATTCCAATGCTGCTTAGGGCTAGCATTGTCAAAGGCTAATTAGCAGTGACTGCGAAGGAAAGGCTGGACCCCATTTAGCCAGTGTCTGGGAGGGTTTTCTGTGAGATGAAGTTACAGATGTTATGGGTGTTGGAGAGAATAGCTCTGTAGTGACCCACCCCTCACATATAGTATTCTGATGTCTCATACAGACACTTTTATCAGACCTCTGGGGACTCATTTCTCCAAGGATTTTCTCTGTACAGGTGACATCTAAGCTGTCGTCTGTTCTCAAGTGCTCATATTTAGCTGTGAACATTCCTTCACCATTGCTGGTCAGTAGATGGTTATTTTACTAGTCTTCCTAGGAACAGGCTAAACTTGAACTTCTGAAACTCTCCTTCTAAAATGTCACTCACATAGAAGGAATTCATATGCTTAGAGATAAAGTAAATACAAAAATGTTTTCATGTTAGTATTCAAAATCAGCTCACATTTGGATTGTATAAAACATTAGTTTGTTTTGATACAACTTTTCCCTTAATTTGGAATATTAGTTACTGTCTTGTGATCTGACAAGAAGCAACTTCAGGAGGAAGAGTTTGTTTTAGCTTACAGTCTGGGGTGGTTTGAATGCAAATGTTCCCCATAGCCTCAGGGTTTGTGTTTTAAGCTTCCTACTTGGTTCCCAGGAGGTGGAGCCCTACTGGAGGAGGTGTGTCACTGGGGGTGGATCTCAAGTCTAGCCCACTGTGTTCAGAGCCAGCTCCAGCTTGCTGTTCTCTCCTCAGCTATGGATGTGTGAGGTTGTGAGCCAGTTGCTTTTCTCCACCATGATGGAGCTTCCCCTCAAAACTGAAAGCTTGCCATAAACCCTTTCCTCCCATAAACTATTTCTGGATAGGTGTTGTGTCCCAGCAATGAGAACTTAACTGCTCCACAGCCCATCATGTTGAGGAAGGCAAGGCAGCAGGAACTTGAAGCAGAAATGGTCACATTGTGTCCAAAATCATGAAGCAGAGGAGCATGAAGGCTGGTGATCATCCAGCTCTCTCCCTTTCGTGTAGTCGGAATGATACCTAATAACCTAATCTAAAATAACCTAATCTAAAACAATCCCTCACTGACATGCCTAAAGATTTGTTCTTATGATGATCCTAAATCCCATCAACCATCACCAAGTAAAAGCGCTGCTCCCAGCACCCCACGGTCCCCTGCAGCCCAGTACCCAGGCCGACTGCAGTGCGGTTGCTGGCTGGGGATCAAGATAGAAGAGACGTTAAAGGAAAAGAAAGAGGACGGGGTGTTTGGGAGGGGGAGAAGGGAGGCTTGAGAGGAGATTAGGATCATGCTATATTGTCTATATTTATGGAAGTTGCCAATAAAAAGTTAAAATATACATCTGTGTATAGAGTTGGGCTTGAGTGACATTTATCCTTTCTCCCACTTACAGGGACAGATTTGGGCTTTCCCAATTCTCCAAATTCCCCAATGAGATATTGAGCAAATTACCAGACTTGCTTTTCTCTCCTTTCCTTCATGTTTATATCAGGCAGGATAAGAAAGGACTCTTGTGGGGTTTGAGTGTGATAGCTGTCAACTATCTGGGATAATGAATGCCTTCCCTCTGACCTTTCTTTGGTTTCTTCCACACACTTAGCAATTTCTCTCTCCCTCATTTCACAATAACTTATTCTTTACCTTGGTCCTGTGTATGGACTCTTGTTTCTTTAGTCAAGTATCTTAGTATTTTGGGGCCAAAAAAAAAAAAAAAAAAGCAAAGACAGGCAGGGCGAAGTGTAAGTAGAAAGCTGGATTCCCTGAGTTGCTCTCTTTCCAAATGGAAATGAAATGCTTCTTATATTGTCACTGACATCCTCCTTCCTTCCTTATTCTGATTTCACACACCATCTGGAAGCCAGAAATGAAAGGGTTACCAAGGAAAGCCAGTATGAACAATTTCAGAATTTAAGGCTTTAAGGGAGAAGTACTTGGATGCCCTGCCCCTCAGAGGGAGGCCACCTGGACTCCAGGAAGGCACCCTGGTCTCCTTAGGGAAGCTCTGCTCACCCCTCATGCTTCTATTGGTTCAACCCCTCTCTCCTCTGTCCTCATGCCCAAGTCTAGTGATCCTGGCTGGCTTCTGACTTGAATGAAAGCACATGCAGATTTTGTCTCTCTGTGAATGAGTTTCCCTAATATGAATTCAGAACTTGTTTTTTTTTTTTTTTCCTTCCTTTTCTGGAGATTGAACCCAGGACCTTGCGTATGCTAGGGAAGTCCTCTACCATGCTCCTTCCCCAGACCCCATTGCTACAGGCCCTTAACAGAAAAATGACCTCTCCTTCCCCAGCTATACTTGCCAATTGTTATTCACCAAGGAAGGAGACAGCAAGAAAGTGCAAGTCAGCATCCGAGATGGCCCAGGCTCGCCCTGCTCAGCCTGACACCATCTCCCTTTCAATTACATGTCGGAGAGAAACCAACCAATAAACAAGAATCAAACCACAAAACCCAGTAGTTCCTTGAAGACCCCTAGACTCAAGTTCATGTTGCTGTGTACACAGGACCAGTGGTGCAGTTCTGGGTCCTCAGACAAAGGAACTGAGGCCAAGAATTTCTTTGGCCCAAGACTTTGATTTTCACACCAGGAGAAGCTGTCAGGATCTGAAGTGATGGGCTGGGAAGGGAAGGAGAATGGGGGGAAGGCAGGAAGCTTTAGAACACTGGGCAGTGGGGGTTATAATGGTATGGGAAGGGAGGGCCTTGGGCGATGGGCTGAGGTGGGAGCCAGGGAAGGTGGCATTCCATCCCCCACCCCAGCCAGGTGTACTCAATTATCATACCAGGACCTGGTTCCCAGCCAAGTCTGAGCATGTGGGAGGAGGGAGGAGGAGTGGGAGGAGGACGCAGGTCTGGGACTCTTCCCCCGAAGGTCACTCACCTTTCCCCACGGCCACAACAGGAGTCACGGGTGGCAGGGGAATCACTGCTTATAAAGGACTGAGAGCCTTGGTTCTGGGAGCCAGGCATCTCTGGGTCAGCTTTGGTCACTCTATCCTGCATAGGGAGCCGCTCCCTCCCACAGCCTTCATTCTCAAACTCCTGGGTTCAAGGATCAAATGGGGCTCCTCTGCTGATCTAAGTGGGCTTGGCTTCAGGCAGCAGGATGAGATCTGGGCTGTTGCCCCTGTGCTGACTGTGAGTTCACATGGACGGGGCTGTGGTCACTAGAAGCATGCCAGAGCAGATAGCAGGTTCCAGAGCTGAGCCAAATTGAGAGAAAGCATTATGCTGACTCTACACAGGCCATGTTCCCTGAAATCTCATTGGTCAAAGCAAGTCCCACGGCCAAACCTCAATTCAGTAGGGCTACAGTTATGACGTGTCCCAAGAAGGACAGGGAGTTGGCGGTTTTCTGAATGAAAATCTCTCTATCCTGTCACACCAGATTCCACCACCGGTCCAGGGAAGGCTAGCAGCTCCTTGGGTGGATGTAGCACACCCTCCACAAGCCAAGAATTAGCTCCCCAACATTTCTGAGAGGCGGTGATGGAGCTCAGTTCTGGTGTGCCTACTGGAGAACTTCCACGGGGTTTGAAGTAAGAATTTTATCAAGTTCCCATGTTTGAGAATGTTTCCTTCTGTTGTATAAAACCTGCTTCCTTCTTCCTTCATGGATCTCAGCTCTGAACTTGGAGTCACACAAAACCACATGATAAAATTCTAACCCAGTTCTTTCTAACCAGGCTGGGGCTTCTGTAGTCAGCCTGCCTAAGCACAACTCTAGAATAGATATAGATGTTGACAATGTGTTCATTTAATTCATCCTTAAAATGAGGGTAATATTAATATGCATAGTGTTGGGCTTGAACAAAGCAACGCTTGACACACCTTGAACAAGGTGACACGTTGCCGTGACACACTATTTTAGGCAATCAACATTGCTATCATACTGTACAGCTGAACAAAATCGATTGTCATGTCTTCCTCAGACTCAATATTCAGTGTCCTTTCCATGGTGTTTTCAATTGAATTTGGAGGCCCAAAGGATGAAGGAGACTTTGCCTGTAGAAATGGGGAGGAAGGATGGAAGGAATTAACGTGGGCCCAGGTGACATAGGAAAAGAAGAGAAAGTTTGGGTGACAACACCCTTTGCGTTGATAGTCTCCACTCTGCAGATGCTGTCTAATGCTGTTAGATGGCTGTGATCTCATCAGGCATAGGAGACAATCCATGTTCTCTCTCACTTCCTGGCACAGCCCAGGATAGTGCCAGACATTCTGCAGCCTACAAGTTGTTAACTTCCACCGGCAGGCACACCACCTTCCCACTCCTGCCTGGCTTCTTCCAGCTGGTGTGTAGCAAGTGGCCTGAAACAGCATTTCTACAGAACTGGAGATGAGTTGATGCACGGTTTTATATGTATTCTGATTAAATTTTGCCTTTTATTTTGTTTACTTTTTGATCCTTAAGAGCTTTTTAAGCCCGTTGTGATTTTCTCTGTCTGGGTTTGTGTTTGCTTTAATCTCTGTAATCTTGATCAATGTATCTTTATGATTTCATCCAATTCATGAATAAGTATATTTGACTGAGCAGACCTAAGAGCCATGCAAGAGTGCACTGAAGTTTGTCTTCTGAGTTCTTTCATTTACTCATCAAAACATATTAGGTGTATGTTAGATGCCACTAGACACCAGAAACAAAAAGTGGGAAAAAACACCCAGCAATAATTCCAACTGGTCTCAGGGCCAGGTCAGAGCGTTAGGCACACAGTCATATGCATAAATGGACAGTTTTAAGAGGTGATACATATTTGGAAGGTGTATTAGTTAACTTTTCTTATTGGAATTATCAGATATTAACAAAAAGTAACTTAGGAGAGGGGAGGTTTGTTTTGACTCAAAGCTTGAGGATATGGTTCGTCATGGTGGGAAGGCATTTCTGGGCTATGAAAGTAGCAGAGTAAAGCTGACTGTTCACATTTAGGTGAATCAGGAAGCAGAGCTAACCCTCTAGGCTCACCCTACCCCCGTGATACACACCCTCCTGCAAGTCCTCACTGCCTACTGGCAACCAAGTTCAAACACAGGAGTCTGTGGGGCCATGTTACATCTGAACCAAAAAGGAGGAAAGATAAAGGATACTAAGAGAATCTGAGAGACTGTAGAGTGCCCTGAGCAGGTGCTGTCCAAAATGGGAGACAACAGGTGAAGAGAGACACTGCAGACAGAGGACACAGCCCAGGTAAAGTCCTAACTATGGGCCTGGTGGGTCAAAAATGCAAATGGAAGTCAGCATTGTTGGTGAGCTGATAGCCTGGAAGAGGGTTTGGGAGCTAGCTCTTTATTGAGAGCAGAAGGAAGTTTTGTAAGGTTCTGAGATAGAAGAAGCATAGTAAGATTTTGATTCTTCAATGAAGGTGAGTTTTGGAGAAAGGAGAGGGTGCCCATGGGGAAAGCATCAGGTGGATATGGTGTTAATTTCTGCAAAGGTGAGGGAGAGGAGTTGATGGATTCAGGAGGTCCATAGAACTGAAACAGACGGAACTTAAAAGCAGTTTACATTGGAGGAATGAGAAAGGAGGAAGGGATGACTCTCAGCTTCCCAGTTTTATAACTATATGAATGGGGGCATCCCTGGTGGTCCAGGGGGCTTGGGGGCCCGAGCAGGTTTGGGAAAGGAACAGGATAGGTTTGATGTCATACTTGTAAGGTTTAGAGAGCACTGAAGCTTCCAAGTAGAAATGCTGGGAATTAGTGATAGCCTTGTGTTAAGTGCTGAGCTCTGCCCAACACACTCTGTACAAGTAAATTCATTTATCTTCAAGTGACATTAAATGGCGCATTGCATCATGAACCCCATGCCAAGCCCAGAAAGGTTAAATAAAATTGCTGAAACCGCACAGCAAGCCTGCAGAGAGGTCAGTACGTCAGTGTGGAACTAGAAGAAATTGTTGGAAAAAAAGATAGTAGTAAAATAAGCTGAAAATTGAGATAGGGAATCTATCCAGAACCGGTGAATTGGACCAAGTGGACGATTGGGAATCCTTCCTATGTCCTCCTGGGTCATTGCCCATCGGGCTGACCCACAGACTATGTAATTATCCAGGAAAAGATAGCTTGGCTTGTTACTCTATATGAACCAAACTAGAGGATCCAAAAATGTTCTTAAATGACGAAAGTAATCAAGTGTGAGACAGGGATAAAATCAATCCATTGTGAATAGGGAAGGGACTGCTGAGCTGCAGACAGCTGTGGAAGACACCTGGGCTTGATCGGAGGGCAGTGGGAAGCCAGGAGAGACTGGTATCATCAGAGCTGACACAGAGAATGGAAAGGAAAAGAAGAGTTAAAGAGATGAGGAACAAAGCATATGGAATTGGCCCAAATCAGATCAGAGTCAACTTAGGCAGCAAAATCATCAGGGTGGAAACAGCAAGGGAACCAACCTGTTCTACGCAGCAGGCAGATTTCCCAAGGAAGGGCTCAGCCCTGTCCTGTAAGAAAAGGTGGGAAATAAAAGGGGGCGTGTCACCAAGAGGGAAGAGCGGGGAACAGTAGATGACCATAGTCACAGGACAGCCCCTTCTTGTCACTGCTGATGTGTGTGCCTGCCTGCTCATGTCAGCTGCTGCAAGGTCAGGCTCCAGAAAACTAGGAAAGAGCAAAAGGTCTGTGCTCATTTATTTTTAAGATAATGTAAGAAAGCAAGATGGGAGATTCCGTGTTGTCCTCGCACACAGAGCTGTGAGAAGGAAAGCAGTGGGGAGCTAGAACTGCAGGCAAGAGCTGAGCTCCTAATGCCTGGAACGTTCCTCAGGCCTCTTGCACCAAATGAGCTCTCTGCTGCTGTGGCAGCCTTCTCTACTACATAGTTCAGAAAGAAAATACCCAAGACTGGTGACAAATGCAATATTTACTGGTTTGGTTTTTTTTTTTGGGGGGGAGGTGGTTTCTAGGTAGGGTCTCGCTCTAGTCCAGGCTGACCTGGAATTCACTCTGTAGTCTCAGGCTGGCCTTGAACTCATGTGATCCTTCTACCTCTGCCTCCCGAGTGCTGGGATTGAAGGCATGAATATTTACTATTTTCACTGAAGCATGCAGGAATAATTGGAAGCTTTCTATACTAATTATTCTGGGGATCACTTACTGCTGTCAAATTCCAACATGTGTGAAAACAAGTTTGGAGGTCTGGTGGCCCACCCTGTGCTCACCCAGAAAGTCAGACTGGAGAGGAAGAAGAAGAGGAAGATGCTACTTGCTTCAGTCAGCAAGCAAGAAGCTCTACTGAAAACAAGGAAATAAACTTCAAAATATTTCTTTAAAAAAACACCTCAATGCAGGTGAATTTAGGGCTAGTTGAATTCATGTCCAATTTCCTCAGTTTGGTACAGAATAGGAAAATGTTTTTTTTTTCTCTGCAAAGACAGAGGACTTGTTCTCTGATAGCTCAGAGTGAACTAGAGGCCAATGTTATAAGCTAAACTTCTGGTGTCCAATGAGCAGCCATTGCAGTGAGGCTCCCTGAGGAACCTTCGTTCACTTCCCACACTAGTCTGGAGGTGAGGCCACTGTCCATGTGGAAATTCCCTCCAGCAGCTGGCTGGAGAATCAACTAGCCAGATGTGCTTCTCAAAGCAAGGAAGACCAAGGTGGATTCCAAAATAGAGGAAAGACAAGGTCTGTTTAAACCTCACAACCTCTCCAAGAGTTTACTATATGAGGTTTTATGATCCCTGTGTGAGGCTCTCATCTCTACAGTTGGGAGTGCTTCTAGGGTCATGCTCCTAGTTTTTATATTCTGAAGATGACTAAGTTTGTGCATCTCAACAATTATCAGCATTTAATTTGTGCCAGTGTTGAGTTATCCAACCGTTGTATACCAGTTTCCTCCAAATTGAAACTACCTCCTTTCTGTCTGGAGGGAAGAGAGGGGATCATGACAGAAAGCTCAGGAAACTTGCAAGGCTTGGGGAGGAGGATCAGGAAACTATCAAGGCCTACAAGACTGCTCTCCAAAAGTGCTTAAGTAGTCCTTTTTGCTGATGAGAGTCAGTGCCCCACAAAGCGACCTACAAGTTAACAGTGGTTCCTGGGTCACCACCCATGCTGGGGTGGGCCTGTCACCGATGCAGCTCCCGTTGGGTCACCCCTGCTCCTGTAAGCAAGCCCTCACCTATGCTCTGTGACCCTGATAAATTCACTGACTCACCTAGCTAGACTTGTGTGTGGTCATCTCTTTGGTCTGTTGGCAATGTTCTACCTGGGATGCATAGTGGTTTATTCACAACTTCTCAGGAAAAGACACATAACACCAACACTTGCATTGGAGCAAATGACTAGAGCTCCTTTCTGGGGAGTTTTCTCTCATTGTAATAAAATTCTTATTTATTGGGGTGTGTGTATATGTTTGAGAGAGAGAGATTGCACATGTGCTATGATGACGCACCTGTGAAGGCCAGAGGACAACTTTTGAGGCAGCCCTCTGCCTTGCTCTGCTCTTGGTCTTTGCTGCATTCATCACAAGCAAGCTTCCAGTAAATTCTCCTGCTTCCACCTCCCATTTTACTTACAGCATCAGCACACTGGGATTGTAGAAGCCCACCATGGCTTCCAGAATTTTACATGGGTTCTGGAGAGCGAACTCAGGTACTCCAGCTTGAGTGGTGAGCACTTTATCCACTGAGCCATTTCCCCGGCCTTTAAATGACCATGTAGTTGTCAACCTCTACCTCTTGGATTTTAACAAGAAGGACATCTAGAAGGAAGGTAAATTCTTCCTCTAACATGTGTACATATATGTAGCCTATAGGAAAATGGAGGGGACTATTATTTTAGTTTATTGCTTTTCTTTAATACACATAAACATATATCTTTATTTCCTACATCATATTTGTTCCTCCTAGTCTTTCAATGAAAATATAAACTCTTTCAGAAGGCCTTGGAAGTTTTTTGAGCAGGAGATGAGTAAATAAGAGTCACTGTTTGAGTGCCTTACCTTCTTGTCACTAAACATTTTTTTTTGAGACAGTCTCATGTAGCCCAGGTTGGACTCACTGTAGTGGAGGACGACCTTGAACTTCTGATTCTCCTGTCTCCATCTCCCATGTGTTGGGATTACAAGCATGTGTTACCTTGCCTGGGTTACGTGGTGCAGAGGATCCAGATCAGGGCTTCATTCATGCTAGGAAAGCACTGTACCAGCTGAGCCACATCCAATCCTCACTAAGACCTTTCCAGTTTCTTTTTCACAATGGATGCGGCAGGTATCAGTGATCTGTATGCTCTCGAGCCAAATCTCTCCCTCTTTCTTCTTCAATAACAGAACCTTGATTTGGGGGATCAGTAATATGCCCAGCTCGGAGAGAGGAATGACGGCTGGTCTGGGACAACATGACAACCCTGTGGCCTGTCCGGTGGTTGTTCCAGGGATGCCCATGTAACCTGGTGCAATTCTGCCTTGGATTTCAAGAAGCTATTTTATTTGCCCTCAAAAAAGATGCATATGAGGAAAAGCTCTTCCCTCCTTATGTTTCGAACACGACTAGGTAAGGACTTCACTTCTGGACCCCGAAGTTATAAATCTGAGAATGAAGTAACAAAAAGGGCCCTGGTGACTTAGTTGGAGCACCAAACTCATGATGGGACTACGCTCGTCCCTGTTTCTGTTATCATTGATAAATCTTATTAATAAAGCCTGTGATCTAGTTTTAGCTTGTAAATGAATATATCTTGAAAAATCATTAATGGAGTTTGACTTGAAATAGTATAACATTGGTAATTATAGTTAGGAGAAAATTTCATGACTACGGCTAAAGGATGGACGGAGGAGATTAGGAAGTTAATCAGTTAACCTCTAGTAGCCGAAAAAACAAAAGACCATTTTACATTCCTGAATGCATGTTAAAACCTTAATACAAATCCTATTAGGACTCCCTAGGCCACCACTTCCTACTGATAAACCCAGCTAATTTAGAGCATCCGTTACTGTTGGGTTTTAGGGAGGACCATGCTTTGAGAGACACAAAGTCAGATCATCCTTCAGGTAAAGGGTTTATTACAAAGCAGTGGGGTCTGAAGAAAAGCTTTATCTCACTCAGGGAAGGCAGAGCCTATTATTTTAAGGTCGAGAGAGAGAGAGAGAGAGAGAGAGAGAGAGAGAGAGAGAAAGGGAGAGAGAGGGAGAGAAAGAAAGAGAGAGAGAGAGGGAGATGAGGGACACTAAGCCATGAGGAAATGGGTTCAAAGTCATCTGACATAACCAAACTAGACTTATTAGAGACATCATTTCTTTGTTTGTATTTTGTCTGGCTGAAGCAGGTGTCTAAAGGTTTCCAAGGACATTCCTGAATGAGGAGTGTCTGGAAGAACAATGGGCCAAGTTAGTATGAGATGTGACCGTGGTCAGTGGTCACTTGCTCTGTCTGCAGGCCTTCATTTAGGTTCTTCCTATCTGAACAGGCCTGTTCCCAGCAACGAGAAGGTAACTACAACAGTATAGTTATGTTTCCTGTACTTTGGAGGAGATATTATGGGATGGCCCAGATCTCTGTGCACCTGAAACTTCCCTGATATAACTGCTCCCTGAATCTTTGTAAAGCTTATTCACCAGGGAAGGTAAAGATCATACATAAACGAGGAGTTGGCCATTTCCACAAGCCCGGTGTACTCATGGGACTTTGAACTGCCAAAGCTGTTAAGAGCAGACGCCCCAAATCTACAGATGCCAGTGTTCAGCTTCCCCTTATCACCCCAGATTCTCTGGGCTAAGACTTCAACTCTCTCTGAAGTTTTGTAAACCGTTAAATTACATCTGGAACTTGACCCTGCTCCAAGTTTGCCTTCTGGCTGCTGGAAGTGAGGGTTTATTAAACCTTACCCAGGAGGCCCCTGGGCTTTCATAATTTTCCTTTGGATTGTTGATAAGTCACACTGAGCTTGTCATTAACTCGCTTTGACAGATAGATAGCATGCAGTAATGGCCACGGAATGCCACCAAGCATCTTGCTTGCAGTTCCCTCTGTGTCTCAAGCACCTGTAGCCTTGCTGTTGCTCTGTCCCACCAGTGACCAGCCACCCTCATTTCAGTCAGCGAATGCTTCAACAACTGCGCATGCACCACATGTCAGATGTTCTGTCTGCCACGGTGACAACGTCCTGCTTGCTAGTCGGTGAGTGAATAACCCATCTCCAAAATCTCATTTCCTTTTCTTTTCTTTTCAAAAGACAATCAATCTCATGTCTGCTCTCTGATCCTTACTAGGACCACTTGCCTTCAGTTTGGAAACAAGACAGAGAGAGTTGTACGCAGGCTTGTTGACAAATGCTCTTTGAAGGACAAGTGAGGAAGTGGCAAGGGTAACACGGAGAGAATTTGGAGAGATGGCTCAGTGGATAAGGCGCTTGCTGTGCAAGGTTCAATACCTGAGTTTGTATCCCCAGAACCTATGTAAAAGCCAGAAGCTGTGGTAGGCTTTGGCAATCTCAGCATGCTAATAGCTGGTCTTTAGCTGGACTATTGAGGTGGGGTGGCCTGACCAAAAGCAGCTTGAGGGAGGCAAGGGTTTATTTTGGCTTACAGACTCGAAGGGAAGCTCCATCATGGCAGAGAAAATGATGACACGAACAGAGGTTGGACATCACCTCCTGGCCAACATCAGGTGGACAACAGCAGCAGGAGAATTTGCCAAACACTGGCAAAGGGAAGCTGGTTATAACCCCCATAAACCCATCCCCAACATCACAGCTCCAACAAGGTTCCAATACCCAAACTGTCATCAGCTGGGGATCAAGCATTCAGAACACTTTCATTTGTGGGGGATACCTGGGTCAAACCATCACAATCTGCCCTGGCCCTCACAAACAATAATCATGCATGATGTAAAATACAATACTTTCAGCTTAACTCCAAAACTCCCCACAGTTTTTCTCAATCTTGATGATACTCAAACATCTTTTCAACAAACCCATAATGGCATGGAACATTCACACGAATTCAAACCGCCATGAAGCACAGCTCTAGGTATGTTTTTTGGGTTCTCGAAGCAACCTAGTTTGCAGTTGGGAATACTGTCTTTGCTCAGTGATCATCCTGTGACAAGGAAGGTGCCAGCTGTATTGGGGCCCAGAGCAGAGCCAGGACACAGCCTTGCTGCTTGGGTCCTGTGACTGAGCAGGCGCTTCAATACCAGAATTATCTGAAGTGGGAAATGACGCCAGGGAGTGTTTACAGTAAGCCTCAACAGGACACTCTTGACCTACTTAGTCACAGATCGGGCTCAGCCAGTAGCCATTCACTGCAGCCCACAGAGGTTAATCTGGAGTTTGACTCAGGTAAGGCCAAGGTAGGCTGAACACCAGGGACTCCATACGGATGAGGAGCAAGGTAAAGCTTTGTGTAGGTAGTCAGCAAGGGACACAGGCTCAGAAGAACTCAGTCTGATCCAGGATGGTGATTAAGGAGCAGCTAGCTGCATGTTTCTTCTTGAACTTTTCTCAGGCTTGGTGCCCATGGGCGGCCCTTCCTGATCAGTGCTCCTCCTGGACTCAGCAACCAATGAAGACCCTTCATATACACTTGAACTGGACCATAAGGCTTATCTAATTGGATGCCTGATTTATAAAAGAACTTGATCCAATTTCCTGGTTTTTCTCTTCCCAAGGGAAAGGGGAAACATATCCTGGCTTGGAAGTTTTCCTGCTCTTCTTCCTTTGGTCTCTCTCTCTCTCTCTCTCTCTCTCTCTCTCTCTCTCTCTCTCTCTCTCAAGAAATCTTTCATAATTTATCCTTCTCTGTGTATATATGTTTTTCAATTCTTTGCTGATTGTAGACAGGAACTCAAGACTTAAAAGCCACTGGCTTGGTGGCAGGTTCTTTGGGGAGCTCTAAAAGCACCCAGACCTCCCTCCTGCAACATTAGGACAGTGGCCACACAACCTGCACCTATGCCTGCAGGAAGGATTTTTTAAATGAGTGTTATAGTTAGCATAGCATCTTACCCCAAATTTCTAAGTTGAAGCCTTACATTTAGTACTTCAGAATGTATTTAGAAATACAGTCTCTAAAGAAGGAATTGTGTTTTAAAGAGATTGTTGGGGGCTAAAGAGGTTGCTCAATGGTAAAGGTACTTGCCTATAAAGCCTAACCACCTGAGTTCGATTCCCCACCACCTGCATAAAGTCAGATGCACAGAGTGGCACATGCATCTGGAGTTTGTTTACAAGAGCTGGAGGCCCTGGCATGCCCATTCTCTCTCTCTCTCTCTCTCTCTCTCTCTCTCTCTCTCTCTCTCTCTCTCTCTCTCTCTCTGTCCTTTCCTCCCTCCCTCCTTGAAAGTAAATTAAATATTTAAACAAAAAAAGATTCTTGAAGTGAGTCTTAGTCCAATATCACTGAGGACTGCCAGGGGATTTCCATTCATGTCTGCAATCGTTTCCCCATATTCTTGTTATGGGAATTGGGGGGACAGGTTTTCCCTGGCCTGTGAATCCCAACTTTTCGATTCCTGTCCATTCCAACAAAGAATTGGGGAAACAGATTCTGAAAAGGTTAAATTTTAAGGTTCAGTTGGGGAAAATCAGAGTCCAGAGAAAGGCTGGAACACACACACACACACACACACACACACACACACACACACACACACACACACTCACTCACACTTGGGAAGTGGAGCATGAGGATGTAAGCCACTCACCTTCACAATAAAGGAAAGGTAAAAGATCAGTTAGCAAAGGTCCCACTACTTACAAGAGAGAAACAAATTGAGAAAGAAGAAAACTTTCCTTCCAACCCATCCCAGCCAGGCTGGGGTGGAGCAAGGCCTTACTAGAACAGGGGCCCTGAGGTTCGGTTCAGGCATCAGAAGGAGAATGAGCAGCCAAGATCAAGACCCCCTCGTCCACATGGTGAGCCTTTTTAATAGTAGTTTGGGGATGTCTTTACCATCAGGCTCAGGTGAGTAAGGGAGAGAGCTGATTGGTGTTCTTGGACTCAAGAGGCTGACCCAAGAGGGGCCAGCATACCTAGCTAGGTATGTCAGCTTGGAGAAGAAGGAGGGGGCGCTGCACTGAAGAATTGTTCGACTGGGTCAGACACCAGGTCCAGCTTTGCATGTTCCTGGTTCTCTCGCTTTTGGGCCTTTGTCCATGACTACCTATTTAAAAAGAACTACCTTGCTCCCATTTCTCTCTCATTCTGACTTACATTGGGTTTTAGTGAAAGATAGGAGGTAGGAAGACTTTTTCTACAAGGTCTCTCATCCAAGGGAAGGTCAAACAAAGCTGTATTTCTTTGTTGTTACTACAATTACAATTTCATTCTTTGTTCTACCCCACCACCAAGATACAGTGCCCCCAACACACACACACACACACACACACACACACACACACACACACACACACACTGGCTGGAATGTGGGCCTCTCCCTCTGTTCCTCCAGATTCTGCTACAATTCTGGAAGCCATTTCCTCCATCAGTTATTTAATAATCCCTTGGCCTGCCTTTGGCTCTTGTGCTTTTCATTGTTGGTATGCCCTCTATGAACAGTCTGACACTTGGGATCTAGAAACTCTCACCTGTGAACTGACTTGCAACCAGAGGTTGAAGGACAGAGGGAATCGTCCCCACTAATCAGTTTGGGATAGGAAGGCGGATGCTTCCCTACAAGAGAAAAGACCCAGGCCCAGATCCAGTGGTATCTATTTATCTGTCTGTCTGTCTGTCTGTCTGTCTGTCTGTCTGTCTATCTATTATCTATCATATCTATCTATCTATCTATCTATCTATCTATCTATCTATCTATCTATCTATTGCAAGGAAGTTGCTTTAACTGCTGTGCCATCTCCCAGCTCTGGTCTCTACTTTAATTTTGTCACTCTAGGCCAGTCACTCACCTTCTCTGGTACAGTTGGGCCAATATTAATTTCTGCCAACCGAATGGAGTGGGGTAGTTGTGAAAATTAAAGGACCCATGTGCAATAATTGTTCCTTCTCGTATTTGTCAATGCATAGTGGATTTTTGATACTTTTCTCAGAACTTCTAATTACTGTTGGCTGTGATATTTCCTCCAATGAATTTGGTATATTCTGAGCTGCAAGTACTATGCCTAGTTTTCCTTGAATAATTACTACCTACTGTCTTGCAACTGTTTGATACTTGGATATTTGCTAAATGAGAAGTTAAAGTAAATAATGTGTGCTACAGCAATGTTTCCATATTAAATAAGTGATACAAAAGCGAGGTGTTCTTTCTCATTCCTTCCTTAAATAAACAATTCTGAAGTGTTTGTTCTGTGCTAAGCAGGTTCCCTGTCCATAGTAACAATTGTGTTTAAAACTTTCTATTGAGGGCTTCCATAAACATAGACAATAAGCCATGATAATCCCCTCCTACCAGCCCATTTTCCTCTTCCCAAACCCTCCCTCCATTGAATCCATTCTTCTTTACAATTAGTCTCTCTTCTCTTTGGATATCATTTTCCCCTCCCATTATGAAGGTCTTCTGTAGGTAGTGTCAGGCACGGTGAGATCTTGAAGATCAAGGGCATTTTGTATCTAAAAGACAGCATTGTAAGCAGCCCCTCCCTTGCTTTGACTCTACATTCTTTCAGCCACCTCTTCTGAAAGGTCCCCGAGCCTGGGGGTGTCATAGAGACGTCTCACAACCGTGTCTCTTCTTCAGCACTATGTTGAGTTTTGAGTCAACCAATGGTCACCGCCATCTGAAAAGAGAAGCTTCTCTGACCAAACATGAGAGTAGTGTTAATATACAGGCATGAACACAAGGGTTTCGAGGGCATTTTGGTGGGCACAATAGATCTACTTAGCCCGACAACAGTAGTCATCATAGTAACACTATTACCAAGCACAAGGGAGAGTGGAACCTCTGTACAGTGAGAAAGAACTTGGCTTTGGCTTTAATGAGCACTCTGGGGGGTTAGAAATGCAAGAAGCATTCCAAATCAAACTTCAGAAATGCACTGTACCCAAATGTACCGCCTCCCCTTTGCCTGCCTGTTTCTCTTTCTCTCTTTCCAACGAGTACGCCTACATGGTTTAAACCTTTATCTTCTTCCAGAACTAAATATGTGCCAAGCTCTTAAGTTGTGGGCAGCATGGCTTGTTTCCAATGAAGGAAGAGTTTAGCCTTTTGAACAGCATCAGTAATAGAAGACAAATTGTTCTTTCTCTAGAAAACGCTGACTCCAAACTGAATAGGACTAGTTACATAATGTATTGAATTCTCCCAAGTTATTAATGCTGTGCTGAACACTGAGTCAGACTCTAGAGGTCACACTAAATTGACTTAAATATCATGGCTACCCTCAAGGAGCTTAAATTTAGTAAAGCATGGTAAGACATGCACATAAATACTCAGTTATAATTGTGGAAAACATATATCATAAGGAAGGAGATAATTTATGCATTGTCAAATATGCAGAGAGAAATTGCCATTATTGTAAGTGGATCACAATGACAGCCCCACAAGGTGTTTAAATTGCCCAAACAGTCTTGGAATAATTATCGAAATGTCTCCAGTGGAAAAATCAGTCATTTCCTAGTTATGACCCAAGCCTTTACCACTTAGACACCGTGCACAAGCTCAGAGGCTTCTGTGTAGTAACAACGATCATCTTGTACTCTGCGCAGTCTTTGCTGGCACCGTTGTTTGTATCTCTAAGTACAGTGCACACAGACTCGGCTTTTCAATGCAGTATTAATGATGTGTGTGCATAGAAGTGTCCTCATTTACCTGTCTTTGCTGGTCTTGCTCTGTACTTTAAAAGAGGCTTGCAGATGGGCCGTTGGTTCCTCTTGTCCTGCGAGGTCGGTGGGCTTTTCGCTCACACAGAGCAGGAGCACAAGAGCACAGAGGGTTTTATGCTAGCCTGATGGATCATAGATCCGCGCCCACCCTGGGATTCATGCAGTAGTTTCAAACCCCAAGAGAAGTGCAATGTGGAGTGTCAGACTTGCTTTTCTATTCTTTCAAATGAAAGTTTAATCAACTTGACATCTGCAATAAGGAGTATCTTGGCGACAACATTTATGCAACATACAGCAATTTCTACCCAATAAGTATATAGAGAGGGAAGTGTGGTCTGAGTGAGTAATCAAGACTTAAGTTTAAGAGTCTTTCAGGGGATGACAAACAATTTGAAGCCATCTTCTGATATTTCCTCCATTTTCATTTTTGTGGGGAATTACAAAGATTCTTCAGTCAAAAAAAAAGTCCAGAGGCCATCTCAGTCAAACAGGAAAAGTCTAGAACTTTTAGTATGCCGATGTGTAATATGAATTTATTTATATATTTTAAAAAATATTTTATTTATATATTTTCAAGCAGAGAAATACAGAGAGAGAGAGAGAGAGAGAGAGAGAGAGAGAGAGAGAGAGAGGGAGAGAGAGCACCAGGGCCACCACCTTGTGGGTCTGGCATATGTGGGTACTGGGGAATTGAACCTGGGGTCTTAGGCACTGGAGGCAAGTGCCTTCACCGCTGAGCCATCTCTCCAGCCCCATGAATTTATTTGAGAGATATACATTATGCAGCTTTCCACAACTTTTATGATCATATAAACTTATTTTTAAGGAGACAATTTTTAGTACAATTGGCAGGTAAGGGGTTGTTCACCTTTTTATCATAATGAAAACTGGTTTTCTTTTCCTTTTTTTAATTTTCCTCAGTAAAGCTTTTTAAAGATTTTTAATTCTTCAGTTCCAAAGTGAATAGGTAATATCCAGGTGAATGGCTATTTTATGAATTTGATATACCAACATAACTCTGCTGAATGAGCTTATATGATTTGGGTTATAATGTGGTAATAAGATATGATTTACCATGCAGTAAATTCTTTGTCGCTTATGAAAATTGAATTATTTAAGCTGTATGTCTTCACTTTGGTGATACAGCTAGAGCAGTCCTACTCTAGAGACAGAAGGTAGGAAGGTGGTTACCAGGGGCTGTCCACCAGAGGAGGCAGGAATGGGAGTTATTGTTTAAGAGATACGCAGTTTCAGCTTTGCATAAGTCCATTCTAGAGATTCCTTGTGTAACAATGTGATTATACTTAACACTGCTGAACTGTAAACTTATGAATAGTTACGCTGTTATGTTCACGTTCCAAAACTGTGATTTTAATAGAGTATTTCATTAACTTTCGCTAAGGTCAAAGTTGAATTGCTTGAATATTTAATATTATTTGATCTGTTTATTAAGAAAAAAAATAACTCTACTGGTAGAGGTAAATATCCAGCTGATTAGAATGGCAAACTAAAGCCTGCAATGTGGCCCATGGTCACAGCTAGCAGTGAACACATCTAAGTATCTGGGGACACCTTAGGGCAGTACTCATTGTAAACTGATAGTGACTTTAAAATGTCCAAGTAGGTCACTTACCCAAAATACATATCCAAATTCTTATTGGCCATAGTTTTCTAAACAAAAAAAAATTCAGAAATTATTAGAAATTATTTAGAAAAAATAATTTTCTAAAATAATTTTTAGAAATTTTAATACTTTTTTCTCAAGTAATTTTTTAAAAATAATTTAGAAAAATAAATTAAATACATTTCTAAATTAACCTAGACTTATAAGCTCAGAAAATTATCTTTAAATTCTAATTTTGGGGCCTCCAAACTATATCATTGCTACTATAATTTCGTACACAACTAACTTCTGATTAGATTTATAAAAACACTTGTCACTACTTAAGGAGATATGCCCTGTAAAGGAGAAGATACGGTTCTATACCTTCTGCTCTGGCTTGCTAGAAAGTAACATTTGGCTCTTTTGTTCTGTATATGTGTTAAGTATCAAAAGCACGATTCCTCCAGGAATTTAAGAGCATGAGTGAAGAAAGCACAAAACCCACACAGGCACTTAGTCTTGGAAGCAGCCTTAGAAAACTGCGAAAACAAGGATGGGCTTTGTGTTAACAGATTCCAAGAGAGGGATCTGTTCCTGCCACACCACTGATCTGGTGCTCACTGTGGGCAGAGTGGTCGCTCCCATCCATCAGCGAGGTGGCAATCCAAGAGGGAACCACAGGAATTCCAGCTGAGAACTGTCTGTTCTTGCCATGTGTCTTATGGTTCCAGAACAGAGCTTTAGGATGTCTCATGCGGCTGCGAGTAGGGTCCATGGTTCAGGAACCATGGACTCTGGGAAGCAGGGTGTCTGGAAGAAGGTGAGACAAGACAAGAGCAAGGCCTACTTTGAGGGATTAGAAACTGTCCCTAGAGAGAACAAAAATCTCCTCAGGATCAGGACTAAAACATTGCTTACCACCTCTGAAAAGATAGGTGATCCATGTCTAAAAGGTACCTGTGGTGGTTTGCATGTGAATGTATGTCCCCATAGACTCAGGTTTTTAAAATAAATTATATCTTTATTATCCATATTTACATATACTGAATGAGCAAACAATGTGTTGATGTCCTCAATTTCCCAATTTCCCTCCTCCCTGTCCCCAATCAGCCGGGTGTCCTCCTCCGTGGGCTGACTGGATCAGTCCATGGGGTAGGGGGTTATGGGTAGCCTAGGAGTCAGCCCGGTTCCACCCTTTTTTCTTTCTTCAGGTGTTTTATTCCGTTTGTAGCTTGTGTCTCCAGCAGCCTGGTTGGAGGAGGTGTCACTGAGGGTGGATCATGGGATTCAGCCCAAAGATGTGGAGAGCAGTCTAAGCTTGCTTTTTTTTTGGGGGGGGGTTGGGGGGGTGCACGCTCATTTGCTGGCTGATGGTGGTTTCTCTCTCTGCTTGGATTTATGAATGAGAGCCAGCTATTCTTCTGACATTGATGGAACTTTCCTTGGATCTAGAAGCCTGAAATCAATCCCTTCTTCCCATAAAACTGTGTTTGGTTGGATGCTCATCCTAGCGTCAGAAAGCTGACTATGGCAGGAGCTAATTCACACTTTTTTTTATATATAAATCAGAAAAAAAGAGAGAGCATCAGTGTCAACTCTGATAGTTCTGGAAATGTGGGAAACACCGCAGGGTCTTTATCAGGTAAAGCAAAGAGGGGAGTGTGAGATCAGGAGATAGTCCTACTGGTTTCTCCCCACCGTCTCTCTTCTTCATAGAATCTTCAAGTAACAAAACCCAGAATCCAAAAGACTATGAAATGCCTTCATTCTGAGTCAAAGCAAAGCCAGAAAGCTAAGGAAATGATATAACTAGTACACATCTTGAGAGTGAAAGCAGCTGAGGAGAGGGGAGAGGCAACAATCCCAAATCTGGAGTTAAGCAGGAGGCAGACGCAAGCCTGTCTTGAGCAGTGGTCCAGGCCCTCCGACCCGGAGCCTCCAGGGACGCTGCATGTCACCCGGATGCATTCAGACTTCCATGGTTATTCTTCTGCAGTTGAACTGCAACAAAGAGACCATGATTCAATCATTTCTGCTGGATACCCAGGGGTAGCAGTATAATTTGGTATAAGATTTTTGAAAAAAAAAAAGAATTTTAAAGCTTCCCCTATAAGGCAAAAACAAACAAAAATAATAATAACAATCACAAAAATTCTAAGTCAAGTTACTGTTTGTTTTTTCCTTCCTAACTGAATCATTTGAATTGAGTTGTGCCGAGAGAAATTTAAAAAGATAAGCTATTTAAGTCCAGGAAGCATCATTAAATATATCATGTGAATTCAAAATGTCAGAGAGCCCAGCCTGGATTCTTTGCTCCAATGAATCCTTGTTTCCATGTTAGTAGCGACACGAGGTTAAATGTCATTCTTATTTTCTTCTATTTATGCAGTTACAGTTTATTCTGCTCCATTGCTTCCTGCTGAGGCATCTTTTTATATTAGTTCACACATGGTGTGATTTGAATGTTCCGCCTCCTTCCATGGACGGTTCCAGAACACACTGTGCTCCTTCCTGCCGCCGTTCACACAGTTTTTTAGCACAGCCAGCCCCACTCTCTGGAAGAAGCTCACAGCCCTTCCTCTCCCTCAAACCACCACCAAGCTGGGAAATACGCTGATTCCCATGTTTTCCATTTTTAAACCATTTTCTCGCTGATTTGATGGATCTGAGGGTCTACCTGCAAACCCTGCTGTATTTCCCCCTTTCCTGCCTTCCTGCTCTGATGGTCTAATTCCTCCATGTGCAGTATCCTGTTGATCTCTGAGTCATCTCTGAATGTCTCTCTTCTTGTGTTGTTTGCTTCAACATCCAGACAAGAGCACTGTGCCTGAAACACTGCCTCCTAATGTACAGTAAGCAAGAAGGAAGATTGGTATGTACTGTCGGTGGAACTGAGAGCCTTTAGTGGCAAAGAAGGAGTTAATGGGATGTAAGTGAAGGTGACAGGAGAAAGCAGAGTGAGAGAAAGCCAAGGACCAGATGGGGAGCCCTGGCACCAGGGCAGAGTCACAGAGGAGTCCCTGTGCGTCACCAGACTTGGAGACAGGAATGCACCCTACACACCCAGCTGGGATCTCCAGAGCTGGAGGGTCCCAGGGGGTCCCCAGGCAGGCTCCGAGCTTCCCTGCTGTGTTATTTGGGTGAATCCTTTCCCTAGACTTCAGGAACAGCTTATGATACTAAGATTTCTTGTGATGCACCTCATTCCTGGGAAAGATGCCAATTACAGCCAAAGCCTTGACATTACACAAACGAAGAACTGTCTGGCTAAGAAGTTCAGTAGCTTTGTTTTCAGCTTTTTTCCCCCTTCAAGTTATTTCTACTTAAAAATAATGCTATTACAGGATATTGATAATAGCTCAGTGGTACTGCACTTGCCCTGGGTGGGAGGTTCTTGCATCCCCAGCACTGCCAAAGGAGAAGAAGGAAAGAAATCACAGGAGATCATAGTAGACATTCTCTCCACTGTTTGAATCCCTAGTCCCCTAGAAGCAAAGCCATCTGACATTGTTTGTCATTTTCTCTGGTCCCAATGCTCAGTTCTGCCCAGGCTTATTCCTTCCTGTCTTCTTGAGGGAAGTGTCTTCTTCAAAGATTTTTATATCTGAGAGTCTTCCTGGGATACTATTTTTTTATTATCCTGTCTTCTTTTTGCCAATATCATCTGTACACCCTTTCCACTTCATCTCCCAATTTTCCTTTTGCGTTGCTCTGGAAAATGTACTTGTACTATAACCACATTAAACAAGTCCCCAGGCTCCTTCCAGACCTAAAAGAATGTGTGTGGTTTTCCTATGAAAGTTTGTGCAAGTTGATTTCTATTATAAGTCTAGTTGATAAATAGGTATCGTTTAAGTATTTTTAGTTTTATAACAACAATACTAAATAGTATATAATAAGTAAAACAAATCATAAAATAAGATGATTTTTAAAAATATTCCTTTTAATTTTTGTTACAAATATTTACAAATTGTATCTTTTTATCCTTTGTAACATAACATATTTCAAATGATTAGTTAATTTAACTTAATTTAATTTGATGCAAAATATGACCACTTTCATGATTTAGGTAAAATAACAATACAAGTTAATTTTAAAAACTAAAAGGAAAACATAAATCAAAATGCTACTAATTTACCATCAAAGTTTTCATGCTGAATTACAATAATAACATTATGTCATTTTGTAATTCTTTTACTAATACACCATAAGTATTGTTACATAATCATTACATTTTTATTTTTTAAAGACTTTATTTTTTAAAAAAATATTTTCTTTATTCATTTTCAAGCAGAGAGAAAGAGAAATAGAGACAGTACCAGGGCCACCACCTTGTGGGTCTGGTTTATGTGGGCACTGGGGAATTGAACCAGGAGCCTTAGGCACTGGACGCAAGTGCCTTAACCGCTGAGCCATCTCTCCAGCCCATCATTACATTTTTAATAGTGGCCAATGTTTCTGAGCTAGTGTAATGCATTTGTCTCATCTTGCACACTTAGTTTTGAATTTACTTTTGATACAATTATAATTATTTTCATGCAAATA
This sequence comes from Zapus hudsonius, assembly GCA_004024765.1. Taxonomy (NCBI): domain Eukaryota; kingdom Metazoa; phylum Chordata; class Mammalia; order Rodentia; family Dipodidae; genus Zapus; species Zapus hudsonius. The sequence goes on from PVHP010011805.1 coordinate 28,170, forward strand.
ACTTTTTTCTACTTTGAGATTATTTCCTTAGAAATAGAGTAGGTCAAATGTAAGAGCATTTTGAAATTTTGATTAAAATGATCAGAGGCTGGGAAGATGGCTCAGCAGTTAGGGTAGTTGCTTGCAGAGTCTGCTGGTTCGGGTTCAGTTCTGAAACCACCCATGTAAGCCAGAGGCAAAAAGTGTCACAAAGCCAGGTGTGGTGGCGCACGCCTTTAATCCCAGCACTCGGGAGGCAGAGGTAGGAGGATTGCCTTGAGTTCAAGGCCACCCTGAGACTACATAGTGAATTCCAGGTCAGCCTGGACTAGAGTGAGACCCTACCTCGAAAAACCCAAAAAAAAAAAAAAAAAGTGTCACATGTGTCTGGTGTTTGTTTGTAGTAACAAGAAACACTGCTATGCACACACATGCAAATAGATTAAGAAAACAAGTTAAAAATTATATTGCTTTTCAAAATGTATCAATCTGTATTGCCATTCTCAGAATAAATACACTCTAAGAAGCGCTATTCATTGCTTCAAAGAATCTGTGAAGATATATGGAAAACAGAATTTACCCTTTTAACCATTTTAAGTTTACATTTAGGGTATAAGGTACATGCATAATACATACAGCCATCACCATTATCATTTTCCAAATGGTTTATCAGCCCCACAGAAACTCTGCTCCCATTAAATAACAGTTCCTCATTCCCTCTTTCTTCAGCCTCTGGCAACCTCTTTTCCTCTTTCTGTCATGAGAGCATCTTTTTTACCTACCTTGTATGCGTGGGATTATATAGTATTTGTCTTTCTGGGACAGGCTTATTTCATTTCGCTAAATGTTTTCCAGGTCCATCCATATTATTACAGGTATTAGTGCTGAGTACAACTCTATGTATGTATATACTACATTGTGACCATCGTCATCTGTCCTTGGATATTGTGTGGCATCCCTCCCCCTCGCTTTTTGCTATCCCCATAAGTCTGGTGTGAACCCCAGTGTACAAGCATGTGAGTCCTTACCTTTAGTTCTCTGAGACTACACCAAGTGGATCTGCTGGATCCTATGGGGACTCTATGAACTTTTGGATAACATTGTGCTTTTAATCAGTAAGAAGCTCTTCTCTTTTAATTGCTTTGTTTTGGTCTAAACATTATTTTTCTTTTTTCATGATTTTTAAAATTAAGTAGAAACTTTATATGGACACATCGTGTGTTGGTACCTGTTGCGGTCAGCTTTCATGTTGCTGCGCAGATAGAACCCAAGCAAAGGCGGCTTGTGGAGGAATGGGTTTATTTGGCTTAGGGACTCGAGGGGGGACTCCATCTCGAGGGGAGACTCCGTTCTGGCAGGGAAAACGATGGCATGAGCAGAGGGCTGGATGGACATCACCTCCGCCACAGCACTGCAAGCAGTGGCAGGAAGGTATGTCAAACTCTGGCAAGGGGAAGCTGGCTTATAACCCCCATAAGCCCGCCCCCAACAACACAGCTTCATGGAGGTTGTAAAACCCAAACTGCCATCAGCTGAGGATCGATCTATCAGAACACATGCAATTGTTTGTGGGGGACACCTGGATCAAATCATGACAGTACCATCATTTCCCTCCTCCCTGACCCTATTCCACTGAGGGTCTCCTCGGTGGGATTGCTGGTATTTACCATGGGGTTGTGGGCTATGAGTTGTGGGAGCAACAATCAGTCATTGTGAGGGGGTGGGCAATGCCTCTGGATATTCCCTCCCCTCTATGGCTCGTACAGTCTTTCTGTAAAATTCCCTGAGTCATGGTAAATGTATTTTAAGTCTACTTTAGTGTTGAGCTCTCAGCAGCTTCTAGATTTCTGTGTTGGAATGTTTGAGTATCCTGTATCTGTCTCCATCACCCTGGTGCAGGTTGTCAGGCTGGCGGGGGGAGCAGCACTCTTGCTCATCTCCCACTTCCTCTGTGGTTTCCCCTGGGCCCTGCTTGATGCATGAGGGGTGGTTCATTTCCTGCCAGGGAGTCAGCTAGCGGTTATTTTTCTTCATCTTGAATATTTTTCTCATCTGAATTGTTTGCATTGAATCTTCTATGAATCTTTGACTCTTGCCCTCCATTTATTGGTTGCTTTTTCTGAATGGGATACATGGTGGACTTCTGTTTGTTTTTTTTTTTTTTGTTGTTGTTGTTGTTTTGTTTTGTTTTTGGTCTGCTGACAGAGTTCTTTCCCTAGCTTAAATACAAACCTTTTCCAAGAATGTTTTAGTTAGAACAGTGATCAAAGGAATTTAGCCTTATGGAGATATTTCATAAATCCAAAGATATGAAGAAATGATGGGGGGTGAGGGAGGTGGTGCCAGGCATAAAACCAATTCAGGGGCACCAAAACCATGTTGTCTGTCCTGTCATCCACTCCCTGCATGAAGGGATGGCTGCTGACAGTTTATGGTGAGGCATCATCTTCACAATTTATGGTGAGGCATCATCTTCACAAGAAACTTGATAATTGTGAGGTGAGCTCACACAGGATCCCCACAATTTAACCCTGCCCTTACCATCAGGGGCACCTTACAACTAAGAATAAAGGCTCACTTGAAATGATTCCCGAGAGACTTGGAGAAAATGCAAACATGGTGAACTAGACAGAATTTAAGATTCTCTGCAAGTTACTCAAACATGTATTAAATGTATTAAAAAGGGGAAATGGCAAGTGGTGATTATTTCAGTGTCTGAGAGCCTGACAGAGGGTTTGTTTGTACTCTCAGCCAAAGAACGGAGTGTTCCACAATGTCACTGAAGAATAAAATGTCATCTGGTGGAATTAATGGCTGATAAATTTAGAACAAGTGGAAGAAACTATTACTTTGCACTGCACTTAGTCAACCTGTGCAGCCTGCTGCCCAGGAGGTTCTGAAGTTGAGCACTGCATTTGGGTTTATAGTGGAATGAATAACTTGATGCTAATAAATGCCAGTTCTGACCCTTCACACTAAGATAAAAAGAGTAATCAAAGTCCAGTGGATCGCTGTGAAGATCAGAATCAGGGCTCTCTGTCCCCTGTCAACATGGGGTCTTATTAGCCATCCAGAGCACACCTCACATGGTCGCCTCTCCCCCTGCAGAAACAGAGTCCTGCTCTGGCTGGCTGGGGGGAAGCTTCTGTGGAATTTGATGTGGGAGGATGGTCAAGGCCAGGCTTTGCTGGGCCTGCGCAGCTGAAGCTCTGCCCAGTAATCGAGGAGACAAACAAAAGCTGCACTTCTCTCTTTCTCCCCTCCTCTACTTCAGACATCACCACACTGGGCTTGAGGCCTGCTGGGTACACTCAATAGGCCACGGCCTTCTCCCTAACTGAGGACCTGCTTCCTGCTAATCCGTACTGTACTCCTAGCTTCACGTACCCCTATCCTCAGCACATGAGCCTCCTGTGTCTGAGGGTCTGCTTTGAGTTGCCTTTTCCCCATCCATCCATCCCCATCAGGGATTTGAAAAATCCCTGAATATCTTCCTGTTAGGAGTTTAAGAATCAGAAGTTTTGAGATGTGTGTGTACAACCCACATACACAACATTTAGCCTCCCAAAACACAAACATTCTTTAGTTATGCTAAATTAGAACTAAATTAAAAGTTCATCACACATGTTAACAACATAAACATTTATTTTGAGTTATATATTGTTGTAGTTAGCTTCCTGTGGCTGAGAGAAGACACCCAACCAAAAGCAGTTGGTGAGACAAAAGGGTTTATTTTGGCTTACAGTGTTGAGGTGAAGCCTCATGGTGGCAAGAACAGGATGGTAGAGCAGAAGCTAGACATCACACCTGGCCACAGCAGGTGGAAGACAGCAACAAGAAAGTGCCATCTGGTAAGAGGGAAGCTGGGCTAGAACACCTCCAAGCCCACGCCCAGAACATCCCTCCTCCAGCAAGCACCTCCGCCCAAAGTGCCACCAGCTGGGGACCAAGCATTCAAAACACACGAGTTTACGGGAGGCATCTGACTCAAACCACCACATATAGTAAATGTAAATGAAAAGAATAACTAAGCTGAGATCTGTATTCCTGGTACTGGGGAGACTGCGACGGAAGGATGCCAAGTTCCAGACTAGGGCCACATGGTGAGTCCTTGTATATTAGAGACTCTCTTGTTGCTGGGACAAAATAGCAACTTGGGGACAGAAGGGTTAATTTTGGTTTATACTTCATGGTTATGGTCCATCATAGTAGCAGGAGCATGAAGCAGCTGGTCACATGGTGTCAACAACCAGGAAGAAGAGAGCAGTAGATACTGGTGCTTGGGTCACTGCCTCCATTTTATGCAGCCTGGGACCCCAGCCCATGGAGTAGAGTCACCTGTACTTAGAGTAGCCCTTCCCACCTCAATTAGCCTCATCTAGAAAATCCTTCACAGACATGTCCAAAGATTTGTCTCCATAGTGATTCTAAATCCTGTCTAGTTGGTAACCAGAGATTAACCATCACACCCAATCTCAAAAATAAAGGAGGGGGGCTGGAGAGTTGGCTCAACAGTTAAAGCACTTGCCTGCAATGCCTAACAACCTGGGTTCAATTCCCAAGTACCCACAGACCCACATAAAGCACAAAGTGGGTGCATGCATCTGGAGTTGGCTTGTAATGGCTAGTGGCCCTGGTATACCCATTCTCTCTCTCTCTCTCTCTCTCTCTCTCTCTCTCTCTCTCTCTCTCTCTCTCTCTCTCTCATTGCAAATAAATATTTTTAAAAACAAAGAAAAAGAAAAGTAACTGAAAACCTTCTAACTTTCTAAGTTCAATTTTTCTGATTTGAAATTAGAAAAGTGATTTCCTTTTTTTCTTCAGAAATAGTGGAGAATTCAGCCTTGAATCCCCTTGAGATCAATATTTAGTTTTATTCCATTTTATAATGGACAACAGATGTTCCCAAATATAAGCCCTTCCAAATATAGTTCAGTACTATGTTTGGAGCAACTCTTCACAATACTTTGAAGAAATTTAATTTTCCAACACATCGTATTTTGTTTTCAGCATCATTTTGCACTGCTACATAAGTTTTGATAACTATCCACTCAATCTTGAAAATAACAAAATGAACAACACTGGCTTATTTTCATAAGAGTCTGAAGCTACAGAACACATGTGGAACTGAGCCTAACCACTCAGGCCTGTGTGGAGTTGGAGGCCTTTTGTAACCATGTTGGGGAGGCGGGTCCTTTGGATCACAGCGGATGGAAAAGGCAGTGTGAGGACTCGTGGTACTTTCTAAATCCAATACCAGTTACATGCAGAAGTACAACTGAACAGAAAAACCATTGTATTGATGGAGTTGTTAATTATGTCATTGCTATTCAGAACCAACCTTTCTGGGTATTTTATAAATTTCAACAAAATGGAATAGAGATAGCTTGCAAAGCCTGAAGTCCCAGGTTTCAGTTCCCCAGTACCTATGTAAAGCCCAAAGTGGCACATGCATCTGTTCATTTGTAGAGGTAGGAGGCCCTGGCACACCCATTGTTTCTCTGGGTCTTTAGGTAGACTATGTGTGCCCAGAAACCCCTTCAGGAACAAACAAAAAAAAAAGACACTACAAAATAAGTGGTTTTAAAAACCTTTTCAGAATCTGTTTGAGCTGAAAGTAAAGAAGTGAGAAAAAGGAGACAAGCCATGAGAAAATGGGACTCCATCTGCCCAGCACTGGCCTTATCCCTGAAGGTGGCTGCCCAGTACGATAGACTCAAGTCTGAGCTTTAGTTGACATGTGTGAGAGCCAGAAGTACTGGCTAGGCGGCAGAGCTAAGAAGCCTGCTCCTAACAGTCCCCTGGAAATCTGCTGCTCAGTGAGGAATCAAAACCCAATGTGGCTCTCAGAAGGAAGAATCTTTGGTTATTGTTGTTGTGGTTATTGTTATTTATTAAGTAGAAACTTCATATGAACAAGCCATGTGTTGGTACCATCATTTCCCTGCTCCCTGCCCCCATTTCATCGATTACTAGTATGCACCAATGGGGTGGAGGGTTATGAGTTGTGGGAGCAGCAGTCAGTCATTGGGAGGGGGGCAATGTCTCTGGGTATTCCCCCTCACCATGGCTTTTACAATCTTTCTGCCCCGACTTCCAAAAAATTCCCTGAGCCATGGTGGGTCTCAGTGTCTGTCTTCTTCACCCTGGTGCGGGTTGTCAGGCTCCCTGTGGGAGCAGCACTCTTGTTCATCTCTTCACTTCCTCTGTGGTTTCACCTGGGCCTTAGCTGATGGGCAAGTGGTGCTTCATCTCTTGCCAGGGAGTCAGCTATCAGTTCTGGTCTTGTTGGTAGAATTAGATTGTTTTCGGTTCTCACTGCCTTCTGAGAAATAAGGAAAGAAAGACGAAAGAAAGAAAGAAAGAAAGAAAGAAAGAAAGAAAGAAAGAAAGAAAGAAAGAAAGAAAGAAAGAAAGAAAGAAAGAAAGAAAGAAAGAAGGAAGGAAGGAAGGAAGGAAGGAAGGAAGGAAGGAAGGAAGGAAGGAAGGAAGGAAGGAAGGAAGAAGGAAGGAAGGAAGGAAGGAAGGAAGGAAAGAGAGAGAGAGAGAGAAAGAGAAAGAAAGAAAGATTTTCCAATGGAGAGTGAGGTCAGCATAGATTAAATGGACTAAGCATTGTTAATTTGGCAAGATTGTAATAGATATAGCCTTTCGTTAAACCCATGGTTAGTGGAAGTTTCCCCTTGGATTCTTGTGTCAAACTTTTTGTTTGTTTTCTAGCAGAAATAAAGAAAAAATCCCTTAAGCTCTCTTAGCCACAAACCATATAACCATGGGCTCCCACTGAAATTTATATTGTCTGAAAAAGCCTGAACTAGAACTTGAGGTTTGTTTTAGTGTCTTTGTTTGTTTTTTTATGGTTCTGGGCATTGAACCCAGGACCTCACACAAGCTAGATGCACTGTTGTCCACTGAGCTATTTCTCCACTAGGTAGAAATTGAGTTTAAAGGGACCTTGGGGTGATAATGGAGGAGATATTACTGTTATGAAAAAATGCAGTTTCAGTGCAAGGCCCCAGAAAATTCCCATGGATAGAAATCCATGCGTGCTATGGATCACAAGGAAAATGATTAACACACAGAGAAATGGGTCACCATGAGGAGAAGTCAGCGTTTATCACTGAAGCAGACTCTGTGCGTTCATAAAATATGGCATGTCAAAACCTATGGAGCATAACCAACATCTCCAGAGAAACTTAAAATTAAAAAAAATATTTATGTTAGAAAACAAGCAAAATTTAACGCCTCTGTATTTATCTTAAGACTTTAGAAAGAGAAAAGCAGAATGAATCCCAAGAATATGGGAGTAAAATAATAAATACGACAACAGAAAAGAATGAAGTATGCGCAGCTAGGTGTGGTGGTGCTCGCCTTTGATCCCAGCACAGAGGCTAAAGTAGGAGGAGAGCCCATGAAGCCTGGGGATAGAGAGAGTGAGTTCCAGGTCAGCCTGGGCTAGCTGAAGATCGGCCTTGAAGACACGCCAGCAAAAACCCCACATACTTTAAGATCAGCAGAACCAAAGGTGGTTCTTTGAAAAGGCTAATGGCTTTGGCAAACAGGCAAGATCAAAAACTAATAAGGATGGTGTTGTAGTCAGACAAACGCCGCTGGGATGAATCTTCAAACCAGGCACAATTTTGGGGAGGAAAATATTTATTGAAGTAACAGACCCAGGGGAAGTTAAGGAAAAAGGCTGGCTCCCTTTTACAGAAGCAAGCAGAGAGAGAAACAGCACCTCTAGAAGCAAGCAAGCAAGCACACTGTGACACTGTAATTCACAAAATACAGAACTGCCAGACCGTTCTGCTCTTCTTTTGCATATCTATCCCTAGTATTTTGCATCCAAATTAGAAAGGGCCAGTCCCCAGGAGGCTAGGCCAAAGTGACATTTCCTCCAGCCAGAAGCCTGGAGACAATTTACAATTATAATAAACCTTTAATTCTTTTGGGGGACATCTATTCAAAACTACCACAGATGGTGAAGGGTTTAAGTGAAGAGGAGGTTAAGATCAGCATGACTAGGAAATAGAAATAACTTGAAGACTAACTCACTTCAAAAGTTAGCTGGCCTGAACAAAATACTTCCAAAGTTCCCCAAACAGACTCAAAATTGGTGGAGAAGTAGCAATTAGGGAAGTTTATGATTCCCTCTGCACAGACTCAGCAGCCCCAACCCGCTGTCTGCCCAGGAAAGTTCAAGACGAATATTCAGACAGAACTCCAGACCCAAACTTCCAGTTCACAGAAGAGAAGACCTGTCAGCTCAGCTTACCTAGTTTCATTTACTCTCTGCAAAGTCCAGGAGATTTCTTAAAGAAAGTGGCAAAACCAGGACAATCTTACTCACTGACACAAGGTCAAAAATAAATGAATGAATCTAAAAATAGCAAATAGAATTTGTTAATGTATAAAAAGAGAATAAGTCACTACAGTAAGATGGACGCTAGAAATGCAAGTTGATTAAACATTAGAAATTTCTGTAATACATTGTTACACATAAAAGGGAAATGTAATTTCAGTCACTTCAGAATAAAAAACAATTGATATAGTTAAAAAACAGTTTTAAAACAAATATCAGTGAGCAAGTTACTAATAGGAATGTCTTACCCTAAAACATGTTCAGAAAAATTATAATAAATATGATAAACAATGAGGAATCCTTATAATTCCCAATTTAAGGCTTTTTCTATTCAACACTAGAGTGACTGGTATAATAAGGAAAAGAAGAAAGAGCTGTTTGGACTGGAAACAAAGGATGTTGTTATCATGTCGAGATAACAGTGGAAACCTAAAGGAATTCTGTCTAGTACAGATGACTCATGTTGAGAAATAATGCGAAGAAGCTGGTGTTGTTTTAGTTAGGTGGCCAGATATGAGATTAAAAAGCAGAAGTCATTGACATTTTGTAGAATAGCAAGAAACAGCTAGGAAATGAAAACATTTTAAATGTGTTATTTACATAAGTAAAAGCTCCAAAGTGCCCCGAAGAGACAGTAACAGAAAGTATGTCATAACATATTTTTTTTCTTTGTTTGGTTGGTTACTCTTTGTTTTGGCCACTTTGAGTTTACTCCTTAAAACAAAGCAAATAGAAACTTTAGCTGTCACCAGAACCATTGCAGAAAGGAACACAGGTTAAAAACAGGTTCTTTTAAAGCAGACTTAGCCATGACGTTTGTCTCCAGCCCCTCCTAGTCTGGTCCTCTAAAACCTCAGGCCAGCACCCCTAGACAGGCTTTAGGTTCTCGAGCTCCAAGTTGGTGCATTCAGCTCCCCAGATCTGCTCAATCCCTTAACACACACACACACACACACACACACACACACACACACACACACACACACACACCCATCCATCCATCCAGGTTCAGTCTCCTCTCTTCTGGCTGTGTCCTGGAGGGGTCACACTTGCCCACCTCCTCAACCCATCCCTTCCTGTCTGCCCTTGGACTTCCTGGCAGAGTGTCAGTTCAGCTCACAATTTCACCAGAGGGCCCCTCTGACACCAAGGGAAATCAGGTTAGACAGGTATCTGTTTAGCTGTTTAGTGTCTAAAGAAAAAATGCTTTTTTTTTTTTTTCAGGGGCAGGTGGTTCTGGAAAACTCTAGCCAGTGAGTGGACAGCAATCACACTAAGTGACTGAGCTTATGTGCCAAGTTTATTTAACTGGAATTGAGGATGACAAATGGCCCTTGGGAACCAAACTTTTGTTCTTTGGGGCCTCAGGAACAGGGTGAGGGGATTCGAGGTCTCCAGGTAGCAGAGCATTGGTGTTTTGGCGAGGCCTGTAATTAATGGAGGCCAGCCGCGGTTCCTTCTCCCTGTATGTGACATGTGCCTTGAGTTCCTCTCCTGTCACGAAGGTTTAGCATGCTCTGTTGGCTACTGCTGGCTTTCTCGGGTCTTTCATGCTACACGTGTACCTCAAGGTGATCGTTCACAATTGACAGTTTCAGAAATGCATTTTAACGATGACTTTAAAAAGAGAATATTTACAGGAACTTTACTAATTCAGATTGTGGGTCCTTATCTACAGTTGAACAAAACTGCACTCGAATTTCTTCCCAAACCTGTAATTCAGCACAAAATCAAATTTTCCTTTCCTTTGGATCTTTTGCCTCGTTTCCAAATCCCGAGAGATCAATCTAAATCTTCCTTCTCTTTTAACTCCTTCCTTCCCAGAGCCTCAAATCATGAACCTTTTTTCTGGGAACTTGCAGTAAGGATCCTAAAATGAACCTTAAACAGCATTTTAGATGATGAACAGTTAATTGATCTAATGACCACAGTGCTAGGAAGTTGGGGGTTTTGTGTCTAAATTCATCGAGTCCTGTGTTCTTAGAAAATACCTTATCCTCACTTTTCTCCCCTTTGTGAATGAAAATGTAATCAGCAAGTACCGATCATTATCAGAAGTAAAGGAGTGAAGATGGAAGGAAAAGATAAAGTGTGTATTATTGCTTCCGAGCTTTGATACTTGAGTCCTCAAACATTACAAGAAAGAATGACATTAAAGAGACACAGACTTTTTAAGAAGCTTTTACCCAAAGAAATGATAGAGAAAAACAATGATCAGGACTCACCAAACAGTCTTAGCAGAAATACTGACAAAGTACACAAAGAATAAAAGGAGGCTGGAGAGATGGCTCAGCAGTTAAAGTGCTTGCTTGCAAAGCCTAACGACCCAGGTTTGATTTCCCCAGCACCCAGTAAAGCCAGATGCACAAAGTGGTGCACACATCTGGAGTTTGTGTTTGCAGTGGCGGAAGGGCCTATCATGCCCGGTCCCTCCCTCTCTTCTCTCTCTCTCTGCTTGCAAATAAATAAATAAACATATTTTTTTAAATAAAAGGAATGCATTATCTCAGCAGGTGAAAATAGAAAGTGGGAAGTTTATTTCATAGGATTAATTATTTGAAGGAAGCCGTTAGGATCCTTTTAATGTTCAGAAGAATGCAAAGGAATGCAAAGCAATTGTATTCATTTTGTAACAAACATGTCCTGGTATTTAAAAAATTGAACCTGTATTTGTTCAAGAATCACGTCCCCCTTGAAGTCTTTCTTAACTTCCCAAACAAAATTAATTACTCTCCTCTACAGGTGTCATGGCACCTTGAAATGATTTTTTCACACAATATTAATGATGAGCATTTTCAGTATTATTCTTGCCCCTTAGAATATGAACTATGGTAGCTGAGGGGACACAACGTGATGTTCTTTTTACCTAAGTGCAGAGGAACAAAATAAGAATTAATGAGTATTTCCTTTTTACCCTTTTTTCATTAATTACTGACTTAACTGGACATTTAGCTCGTGCAATTTATAATGTCTCTTCATATGCCTTTAAATGTATATTTATTGTTTCATTTATTTAATTAATATATAATCTCTTCTAAAATTCTAGTTATGTTGCATATAATACACAATAAAGATTATCAATATTATTTTATCTTCATCTGATATTTGGATATCTTCCCATGGACAGATTAGTAGGTTACTATAAGAAAACGGATTGTTTTAGTAAATTTAAAAATTCACTTATACCTTGCTACAAATTACTTCCACATCATTGTCTAGTTCTCTAAATTGGAATTAATCTGATCATATAAAAAAATCCAACCTTGCCAAATTTCAAGACACGGCTTGACTCAGCAAAAAATTGTCTTTAGAAGAATTAACAGTAGCAGTGTTGTTTTTGTTTGTTTGTTTGTTTTGCTTATTTCCTTTAGCTTTGTGTTGAAATCCTATTTTGCTCAAAGGATGGAAGGATTTAAGGGACAAAGCTGCATCAATCAGCACTGTACAATCTTGAAGCTTCCTGTCTGATTCCGACCTCCTCACTGGCTCTGTCTTAGGCTATTACAATTTAATTTCTCTTTACCAAAAAGTACAACTATAGAGCTAGATGATAGCTAATACTTCTCTGGTACCACTAGCAGATAAATGAGCTGTTTCTATTCCTGTCACCACAGCACTTTGGATGGGGGTCAGTTGGACTCACCCCTGGGCTATTGAAGGGGGAGGTCCAGCATGCGTGTGTATGTGTGTGTGTGTGTGTGTGTGTGTGTGTGTGTGTGTGTGTGTGTGTGTGTGATCTAAAGTCATGCCTGCAGGCTTGGAGCTGGGGCTTCGCCTGCTGATAGACAGCTGCTTTGAGCTGACGATAGCTCTTCCCATTTAGAGGATTAAGGCTTGCTTGGACATGGCCTGACATACAAAAATTAGATTTAAGGTTAACAGCTGGAATGCTCGAGAAGATAAAAGAGGAACAGGGAGAAATGGAGCTGAATTAGAATGTGTGGGTATAAAATGTGTGTTGAAATAATTTCCAACTCAGTTTGGAAATGTTTCTTGAAAAGGTAGGTTGCATCAATTCCCATCCATGATTACAACATATAGGCAAAATGCCTCAGGTGGAAATTTTCATCTTCCAACCTAAGGTATCAGGCCACTAAAAACTTGATTCTTAAAGAGAAATGACTAATCCGGGAGCTTTTATTAATTATTATTATTTATTATTTTAGTGCTTTTCAGCTGCACAGCACTTGAAATACATGGCAATATGTAACCTCAAGAATTCCCGTTAAATCTGAAGATAAGCAGATTTATTTTTCTCTCAGCACATTAGCCAGAAAATTAACTCACAGGTCTGAGCAGCACCAGTTAAGCTTGACCTGGAAAGCTCTTTGATGGCTGGCATGGGTGTATCCACAAATGCCATTTTACCTACAACTCTGCTGCTGGGACACCTACCTACATCAGAGTGAGCAGGTTGAGGGGGATGCTTATAGGAAAACTAATTTTTTTGGCCCCCCATTTCAGACCTGTAGCAACAGAAACTGAGGGTGAGGCTTATCAAAAGCTGACCATTCTCAATGTTCTCTGAGCCAGACACAACGCATCTTATTTCTACTGATACATTACTCACTGAGCACTGTCCACACTGGGTTGGGTGACACTGATTATGAATCCGTAGATAAATCCCTCCCTTCTCTGAGAGATTAAAAGGTAAGCCTGGGAAATTCAAGGATAGAAGAAAGCAGAAGCTTAATTTCATTCTGAGGGCTTGGTAAGGGCTGTTGAATATCAGCTTGTTAATTGAATGCCTTTAAGGATGTTTATTTTCATTTCATCCATTACTTTCTTAAAGTCTCGGATAAGTATCAAAATTGTGTTTCCTTAATAATGCTTTGATGCACATAAGATAATAATCCTTTGATATACCTAAGCTATGTGCATCAAACATAAAGACAATTCATTCTCTAGAATTTAAAAAAAATCCTTAATATTTGACTCAAAAGCCTCTAGTTTCACATATTCCTCTACCTATAAGCTTTTTAATTTATGGTTTATACCTTATGCTAATAATTATCTTAAATTATAATTTAACTTTTTAGTGCAATTATATATCAGTGATTCTGAGATACACATTTTTTCATATTTCAGATGGCAGAAATCAGGATTATCTTAAAACTATGTCATATTTTAATGAAGTATAGTAACTGTATTTTTGTTCATAGTTACTCAGAGCAACTACAAAAGAGCCCAAATGCTATTCCTAAAGCTAGCAAAATACATGTATTTGGATGTAGTGTATTTTCTTCTGAAATAACTGAAAAAAAATCAACTAATATGATGGTTAAATTTTGTTGTCAACCTGACTTTTTAGTAATCTTGAGTGAGTCTCTGAGATTGTTTACAGGAAGGCAACCCTTTCAGAAGAGGGCAGGATGTAAGGAGGCTCAGGGGAGCTAGAAAAAAACACATCACTTCCTTGGAGGGCAGTACAGGAAGGAAATTCCAGAGACTAGGGAAGCCAACAAGTCTGGGACAGGGTTGCAAAATTCAGCCCTAAGGTATATAGAGGGGAAAGAAATCTCTCTCTTTGCCCCTGCCTGTTTGCTATTGTGTGTGTGGTGCTGGTGATGGTTTTTCTCTCTGCTTGGACTGTGGACACGGGTGCATCCTTGTCCACCATTATGGGACTTCTGCATCTGTAGTTTCAATAAGTCTTTTCCTTCCATAAATTGTGCCTGGTTTGGAGTTTCATCCCAGCAGCATGAAGCTGACTAGGACAGCCAATTTCCAGACTTAACTTTTCCTGGTGTTTTATTTCATAAGAGATTCTATGAAATAGATTATAAAGCCTAATGTGTTTTTATTTCTTCATACTTAAAGCTATGACTCTATGAATTACATAACTTCAGAAATTAAAGTGTGATGGAAGTTTGTTTCAAATTATGTAGATAGGTGACTTCTATTTTGCTTAAGAAATTTAACCCATTTTAGTATTATAAAAAGACACATGTCCACAAAACTAAGTGAAGTCATCCTTGGTAATTCAACTAGTTAGTACCAACACATAATGAATGGAAGTAGCCATAGGTAGAATCAATAACCAAAGACTTCATAACTGGATAACTTCTTAGGAGGTGAGATGAGAAAAGTCTAGAAAAGGAAGTTTCTCAAAGCCCTCCCTCATGGACTAGATAGTCTGGAAAACTCAAAAAAATGTGCCACACAGTCAGGGACAGACGCCATGCAGCAGTGATCCCCTAAGAGTATGACGAAGCTGAAAAGTTCCTATCACTTAGTGATGTCATAACCACCTTAGTTGTAGCTCAAGGCATTACTAATGTGTTTGTAGTGATGCTGGGGTATTTCACCGGTAGCACAGAAATGTGGCACATGCAGTTATGCACAGTACCTAACACCTGACACTGATAACAGATAGCTGCGGGCTAGGTCACATATTGATAGCTGCACTTCATTCTTACTTTAGGATGCACCCATTGTACTCATGAAAATAAAACTGTATGGGCAGCTGGGTGTGGTGGCGCACGCCTTTAATCTCAGCACTCAGGAGGCAGAGGTAGGAGGATCACTGTGAGTTCAAGGCCACCCTGAGCCTCAAAAAACAAAAATAAAAATAAATAAATTTAGTGTAGGCCAGGTATACCATGCTTATAAAGTCCCTAGAAGTGGAGGTGATGTCCCCGATACCCACACTCCCTCACCTCCCACTCACTGACTCAGCCAGAACCACTTCGGGCCCTGTAGGTCCATGTTATATTTTCACTGTACATTTTCTATTTTTGTTATGTTTAGATGCACAAATTATTACCATTGTTCTATAGTTGCCTACAGTATTCTTTTTTGTTTGTTTGTTTTGTTTCGAGGTAGGGTCTCACTCTAGCGCAGGCTGACCTGGAATTCACTCTGTAGTCCCAGGCTGGCCTCAAACTCACAGTGATCCTCCTACCTCTGCCTCGCTCCCAAGTGCTGGGGTTAAAGGAGTATTACATCATGCCCAGAACCTACATTATTCTTTACAAGTGCAGCAATAATATTTACAAGTCCATAGCCTTAGAACAAGGCTATACCATCAGCCTAGGGGTATAGCAGTCTGTCCTATGTAGGTTCGAGCATATTTGTTTAGTCTGCAAAATGTATACAATGTATACAATGGTAAAATCACTCTTCTAATTAAAATATTTCATTTATTTGTTTGAGAGATAGGCAGACAGACAGACAGACAGACAGAAGGGCCTCTTGCCACTGCAAACAAACCCAGGCGCATGAGCCACTGTGCATCTGATTTTATATGAGTCCTGGTAGGCTTTGCAAGCAAGTGCCTTTAACAGCTCATTCATCTCTCCAGCCTCTAAACCACTTCTAACATGTTTGCCCATTAAATAAAGTAACTCATTATGGACAATAAAAAAATAATAATAAAATTAAAAAAAAGTCAAGAAGACGTTCTGTCAATAATGATGCTTCTGGAAAAATAAAAAGCACTGTGTGCAATGATGATAGAACAGTGGATTTGATTCAGAAACACTGAGATGTGGCAGTTAGAAAGACAGAGACGTGGTGAGTAAGGGATGGGGGGAGGGGAATAGCTCAAGCATGAGGCTAAACCAAATTAGGTTCAAAAACATAAAATCCTCACGAGCATACTGTGACCTGTTTAGCAAGTAGTGGGCGTCGACTGGCAAGAGAGGCCATGAGTAGTAGGGGAGAGAGTCTAAGCCTGTGAATAATTGATCAGTCTGACAACCCCTGGTCCCAGTCACCGGTTCTTTCCCTCTCTGAGCTGTTGACCAAAGTGACCCATGAGGTTCCAAAAACAAGACAGAATTCTGTCAAAGCCCTTGAATGCCATCCC